>JASGXE010016832.1:0-10501 GCA_030068105.1 Sinentomon sp. SZTP_YWyxl
AGCACAGAATGTAAAGTCTCAATCTCGAATGCGAGCCTTTCCACTGGTTGATATCCCGGAACACCCTAGGCCGTGATGGCTAAGTGATGATACACTCCATGGTGTTGTCAACCAGACCAAATACCAGCACCTTTCCACCACATCAGCTTGATAACTCATGAGGTGGTGCAGTCAACCTGATGCAGTCAAAAGGTGCTGGTCTTTGGTATGGTTGACAACTTAACGCCATGTTGTTAAAGACCAGTACAGGATGATCTGCTGAGCTTCGGTCCGAAATGGCTTGCAGGGTGTGGCTGTACGTCCGCTGATCCACATTCCTGAAGATCAGTCAGTGGGAGGCCGTGTGAAACAAGCCTGGGCATTTGACAGAAGCAAATTTGTATCAATTGCTGATGATACACTGTTGAGAACATCAGGAATATTGTGACGCAACTAGGCCAACTACCAAACCTGGCATGATCACACACAACCACCTGGTTAACTAAATCATCAAAAATTATGCCAGCCATAGCCGACAAAGCACAACAGCATTTGCTGACAATAGCCCTTTCATTTCAACCATGGCAATGAGGTGGAAGAACTGGATGGATGCAGATATGCAAATGAAATGCAAAACAAACAAAATCAATGCTGAGCCTTTGATCACACCATCTGTTGAATTATTGGCGTGGTTCGTAAAATCCTCAGGTGTTGATTACGTTGCCAAACACAGTCAGTTTCTTACACTGTCTGAGGTTCAGCCAGCATTTCTCCTCCCAACATATCATCACTCATCAGCCACAGATGACCCAGGACAAGCATCCCATGAAGGTGTGAAGAGGGCCATGATGGCGAAAAATACCAGCCAACCATTAACATAGGCAGCCGTCACCAAGGCTGGCTCGAATGTGCTGTATTTTTTTGCTTTTCTTTTTTATCTTTGGGCTTATTTTATAATTTAATTTAATTTAATTTAATTTATTTTAATGTTAATTTGCATGGGCTAGGCCCTGGCGCAAATCAGCAATGCAATGGAGATTAACATTAATGAACAATGACATGAATGCACAAGGATGCAATGCACTTAGATAGTATCAGGTAGTTGCATAACTTAGAACTGGTAACATTGAAACAAAAAGATGTTATAATATCCCACGCTGCTCGGCCAGCCATGACCCTATGTTGCTTTTAAATGTAGCCACACTTATATCCTCACCATTTCCAAAGACACTAGGATGAAGCAGATTCCATTCATTGACTGTTCTAGTGACGAAAGAATATTTTCCAACATCCTTGTAGGAGCACTGTGCTCGGAGTTTAAAATCATGGTCATGCCTCCCCAAGTAGCTAGCAGGAGCTAAAAACTCTTTTATATTTGACCAACCACCAACGTTGCTAAGTCCGAGGAATAAACCACCCAGTCTTGAGATTTTTCTGGGTGAGGCCAGGGAGTTCCACTCAAAGGTTTTCCAGCATGGATGAGACACTATCCAATGGCGCATATCTCCCAGATACAAAGCGAGCAGCCTTTCTTTGTATTCTCTCCAATTTTTCAATTAAATTCACTCGGTAAGGGTCCCAGACAGATGAGGCGTATTCTAGCAGAGAGCGAACGAGGGCAAAGTATACTTTCTCCTTAGTTGGGCTGTTTGCTTTATAGAAGGTCCGCCGAATAAAGAAAAGGGCAGAATTGGCTTTACTGACCACCTGATTTATATGTTGTTCCCAGTTTAAGTTTTTGGTTAGGATGATTCCTAAATATTTCGTGTGGTCCGCTGTAGCCGTTTGTCGTTTAGGTAATACCTGTGTATATGAGGGCTAACTTTGTTATTAAAGCTGATTGTCACACACTTTTCAATGTTAATTCTCATTCCACAGCGACGGCACCAGTCCATGATAGCATTCAGGTCGCTTTGCAATTGAAGAGCGTCACCAGCAGACCGAACAACAGTGGAAACAACACAATCATCTGCAAACAGATGCATACGACAACTAACAGCAGAAGGAAGATCATTTATAAATATGGAAAAAAAGTTGAGGGGCCAGTACACTACCCTGCGGGACGCTAGAGGTTACTGCCTGTGAAAGAGAGGAGGTCTGGCCAACATATACTTGCTGTGAACGTGAGAGAAGAAAGTCAACCAGCCAATTTAGCATCAGCGGATCCAGGCCCAGTCTCTCCAGTTTTTCCACTAAGGCCACGTGGGGAACCAGATCGAAAGCCTTCTCAAAATCAAGAAAGACAGCATCTAGTTGCCCAGAAGCATCCAGTACATTGGAAACGAACTGTGTGAAGTTGACCAGTTGTGTCTCACAAGAGAACCCATGACGAAATCCATGCTGTGCAGGGTGGAGAATCCCATGTGATTCCAAAAAGGATTTAAGATAGTCTGACAAAACATGCTCTAAAACCTTGCAACATGGACTTGTCAGGCTGATGGGCCTGTAAGACTTCAGAAGTTTGGGGTCTCCTTTCTTTGGTATAGGGCACACAAAAGCATGCTTCCATCTAACTGGCAATTTTCCAAGAAGAAGGGATTTTTTCATGATAATGAAGAGGAATTTGGAAAACACTTTAGGAAACAGTTTAATAAAATTGAACAAGAATCCATCCGATGTTAAAGTATCTGAGCTAGGCATTAGCTTTATCCATTTAGCAATTTTGTCCTCACTTAGAAGTAGTTCTATCGAATCATCTCTGTCCCCAGGTAGCGGAAAAACATCAAAATGCTTAGACGGAGCGAAAACATGGCTAAAGTAATTATTTAGTAAGTTAGCCTTATCGCTATCATGGTGTCTCAAGCAACCAGACTCACCAAGTAGGCCAGGAATTGGTTTTTTTCCACCACCTCTACTGGAAGAGACAAGATTCCAGAGTTTTCTGAAGTTATTCTTCTTCCCTTCTCTGTACAGACCATTAATGTAACGGGAATGAGCAGCCTCCTTTGCTTTGTTTAAATTTTGTAGAAGCATAATGTAATTGTTTCTATCCAAAGGGGACCTTCTCCTAAGTTTGTACTTTCATTTACATTTTCGCTCAAGGTTACGGAGCTCTCTATTGAACCAGACTGGACGGGAACTCTCAACTTTGTTTACCAAGGGAACTGAAGCCTGGTGTTTGAAAACTATTCTCGAATAAATTAAGGAAAACAGGTATTCATTGATGGCATGTGAGCGATGTGAGCGTGAGTCTGCAACCACGCCATCCTTGCTAAGCATGCAGAGAAAAAACTTGTTCCGTGGCAAAAATAATGATGTGAAAACCCAGAGAAGCCGGTAGGCCTTTCGTCAGTGCGTCAAAATGCGAGTTAGATTTTGCATTACCGAAAATAGATTCTCTTATCCTTAATAACTGAGACAATGAACACAGTTCCCACTCAAATCATTTTTTTAAAGTAAGGACAGATTGGAGAAATAAAGGAACAAAAACATGGTTGCCACAGTGATTTGTTTTTCGTAGATTCCAGTAGATCTGGGTGCAGCCCAGTAGGGGGGACTGGAGGCAGAGCACACTGTGATCAGGTTCTGGGGCTGCATCCCAGTGGGGTTCCAAGGGGCAGAGTTCCTGGCGTGTGGTCTGGGCATCAGAGCCCACAGAAGACGAAGAAATTTTGAAATTTATAGGATTCATTTAGGGGGCAAAATTGGCATTCCAGATGCCAAAAATATCGATAACATGCGAAAAAGGACAAAATTACCCAAACTAACTAAAAAAGGACAAGTAAATACGAAGATTAAAATAAGAACTTATGAGGACGGGTGGGAACCCAATCTAAAGGACCATTCTCAGATAGGAAAAATGATTTTCATGCAATAACGAAATACAGTCCGGTCGCGCTAATCCGGATTAATTAATGCAAAGCGCATCCGGATTACACATTTTTCCGGATTAGCGCAAGTGCCTGCGTTTTGCGCTTCTTAACTCACGAGTTTGGTTTCCTGCCACAGAGGGACCAGTGGAGGGACACGCAGGGTGATGCAGCATGCGAACAAGTCATTCACAATGCGCTGATGACATCGGAATTTCTGCTCGAGATGTTGCAGCCTCAAGCGGGAGGATACTGTCAGGTGCAGTTTCATTGACACATCTCTCATGCGACAAAGCAGCATGATATTGGAGAGGGGCCGCTGTTTTTCTGCGCTGATAACAAACGCCGAAAATGATTTTGCGGCAGTGCGATGTGCAACGCATTTCACCGCAAGGCCTCAAAGGCGGTGACTGACGACATATTTTACACCGCATGCGGCATGTTTTTTTTCAGCTCAAAGAGGAATTCATCATGTCATCTGAACAGCATGCGGATGTGGAAAAAACGTGTGTGAGTTTCCACTTCCACAAGAGAAGTTCAAACTTTTCAAAATTTCAGATTCCCATGCTGCGATCACATGTCACAGTGATTCGCAGCAGTCAGTTTTGCTTCCCGTGCGCAAAAGAAAAAAAATGCACACTGCATGCGACGAGTGTCGTTTGCCGCCGCCTTTGTCTGCTTCCCTTGCCATCATTCAAGACGCAGCAGGGATCCATGCTGCGTCTTTTGACAATTTCATCGTCTGTCTGGCCCTGCGCGTCTGATATCTGTCGATGTCTCACGCACATTGACACGCATATCCGCCGTATCAGATTCAAATCTGCCTGCGCTACGTTCCTGCTGATGCCTTTTTCGGAATGAATTGTGTGCGCTGCGGAAGAATGATGCATGAGGCCACGTGTTTAGATTTGTTTCTTTCCCGCTCGCAACAAAATTGGGGCTGGCTGGGATGGGAAAGTGCAGTCATCTCATGGGAAGCGATGCTTCTGCATGTTTATGCACATACAAGGGCTTGGATTTTTCACCCTCCCGCACACAGTTTTGGTGTGAATGACAAGGGGACAACAAGAAGTAAGTGGGTGGTATGCATATCAGCTGTGAAATATGGGGCACAACTCCGCAGCAGGAGGGCGATTAGAAACTGCATTTCGGATACAGTTGCCGCTTTTTATACTAATTATTTTCATGCGTTCTCATACCCATTGACGGCAGAAACACATTTTCATAAAAAAAAAAATGGGCGTCCGGATTACAGCAGGATTCGGACTGACGCGGGTCCGGATTAGCGCGACCGGACTGTAGAGAACCAAGTGTCATGCAATAACGAAATAGAGAACCAAGTGTCATGCAATAACGAAATAGATAACCAAGTCTCATGCAATAACGAAATAGAGAACCAAGTCTCATGCAATAACGAAATAGAGAACCAAGTGTCATGCAATAACGAAATAGAGAACCAAGTGTCATGCAATAACGAAATAGATAACCAAGTCTCATGCAATAACGACATAGAGAACCAAGTCTCATGCAATAACGAAATAGAGAACCAAGTGTCATGCAATAACGAAATAGAGAACCAAGTGTCATGCAATAACGAAATAGAGAACCAAGTGTCATGCAATAACGAAATAGATAACCAAGTCTCATGCAATAACGAAATAGAGAACCAAGTCTCATGCAATAACGAAATAGAGAACCAAGTGTCATGCAATAACGAAATAGAGAACCAAGTGTCATGCAATAACGAAATAGATAACCAAGTCTCATGCAATAATGAAATAGAGAACCAAGTGTCATGCAATAACGAAACAGAGAACCAAGTGTCATGCAATAACGAAATAGAGAACCAAGTCTCATGCAATAACGAAATAGCGAACCAAGTCTCATGCAAAAACGAAATAGAGAACCAAGTCTCATGCAAAAACGAAATAGAGAACCAAGTCTCATGCAATAACGAAATAGCGAACCAAGTCTCATGCAAAAACGAAATAGAGAACCAAGTCTCATGCAATAACGAAATAGAGAACCTAGTCTTTCAAATTAGAATCTCAAAGGCATGCAGTTGTCGGACAGCCTGAGGAAGGAACTATAAAATCAGCAATTTCAAAGGTTGTTCCAATTTGTTTCGACTGTTTTGAGCTTTTTGACAGACTGCCAAATCACACTACACTATGCCACCAGCAATAGGAATTGTTGTCACAAAAATGTCAAAACTCACTCTCCAAATAACTTCGATTGCAGATGGACTGACAGGTCTCAGATTGACAATTTCTGGACTAGTTGCTGGTCTCTGCAGGGTTAGATCTTTCTCCAAATGGAAGCGTTTGGACGAAGGACCATGTGCATTATCCTCATTTGAAAACACTGCTGCAACACGAAATCTGAAAAATGGGGGGATGGGGGAATGTGACATTTTATTGACCAAATTGCCTCACGTTTTAGGTCATCAGGCTAGCAAGTGACTGTAAACTGGCAACTTTGTCCGATTGCGATTGGTCAGAATTTGATCATGATCAGATGTATGATCAGATTTTACAAAGAAAAGCAAATGCGCAAAGAAAAAAAAAAACAATATTTTATCTTTAAAATAAAAGTAAATTTTTTTATCCTGAACAATTGCTTTGTCCAGAACTTGCATCAACACTGAATTGTTAGGTAGGTACCCGATAACAGGCCTCTGCCGGATCGGAAGAAACCGACAAAATTTGACGGGACCAAATTGAGGCACTTGTCAAAACCCCAGCAAATAAGCCCAGTGACTCTCAGATTCTGAGGGCTATCATCGCATGAAGCGAAGTGAATGTCGTTACCCTGCACGAGAAGAGAGGTCTTGATGCTCATCCCCAATGCACATCTGACAATGCATTTTGCAACTTTTGACCTTTTCCAGAAATTAAAAAGAACATGGGGGAATGCAATCCGGATCAAAAAAGGGGCAAAACACTTGTTAAAATCGCCAAATTCAAATGATAAAAACAAACCCCCAAGAGAGCATTTTCCAGACGCTTGGATGTGGCTGTAAATTTGCAAGGATCTTGGTGAAAATGTATCCATTGCCTTTTGGAAGAATGCACATACTGGAGAGAAGCGTCCAGTGGAAACCCACTTAGGTCATAATTTTACACCGAACTTCCCACCGACGTAGTTTTCCACTGGACCCTTTTCTCCGTCGTCAATGTTGATTGTTAAATTTCAATTTTTGGGGCCAACTTCCAAAATTCATTCGCTGACATTAAGGTGTAGCAACCTCTTCAGTTCTCCCTATTGGAGTTTACCTCTCACCGATCTCTAGACAAAAAGTGCGAGGAGTGCATACTATAAAACATAAACCTTCTAGGTACCAGCAAAGCCACAAGAACAAACCTGTAAACCCTTCCAGTTGTAAGTCCAGCAACCTCGTAACTGGTCACGTGAAATGGAATAGACTCATCAATTGTCGACCAACCAGACCCACCCCTGTTCTGACCATGCTCATCGACCTCTTTGTACTGAATTCGAAAGAACTGGATTTTCAGGCCATCGTTTTCCGGCACAGACCATCTCACCATCACAGACTCGTCGGAGAGCTTCAAGATGGTTGGCCTGGATGGGGGCACCATTCGATCTGTATGGGAGGAAATAACAGAAAATAAACAACTTTGTAAATACAATAAGTTGCCATTTTTCAGAGAAAAACCAACAAAAAACTGCCAAGAAAGTGTTCGAAAAGTTGGCAAAATTATACAAAAAAGGCAGCTAACCATTCGCAAGCATTGAAAATGGGGACGTTTCACCCCAGTGAACGAGGGGCTTTATCAAGGACAAGATCGAAACAGCTTCACTATAAAAAAAACCAACACACCAACAACCCCACGTCTCCCACCTTCCAGCAAACCCAGGCCCACGTGCAAGCAACCCATCTGGCGCAACTTCAGTCTGGGTGCAGCATCATAGCCCGGCGATCTGTTTCGATGTCGTGCCGTCATTTTCACATTTTGGGACAAATGGTTAGCGGCCTATTTGTTATAATTTTGTCAATATGTTTGCCGTTCGTGGTGACTGTGCAATGAAACTGTTCCAAGGGTGTTCAGTTGATCTCCAATTTGAGTGCATGAAACCTCAGCAAACCACCTGAACCTTCGGGCATAAGGATCATGTTCCATCAATTGGCCGCCATTCTCCAGACGTTTCACATGTTAATCTACATCAAACACACATTGGCCATTATTAGCAGAACTTAACCTGGTAGCTCCAGACTGCTTTGAGTTTTGTGTTGGTGTGTTTGCTTCACAGCAAAAAAAAAACAAAGAAAAAACACAAAAAAGAATACATCCAACGTTAACATTTAACGTCATATGTCCAACATTTAATGGCGGAGAAATAGCTGACAAGCAATGGAAATCCTTAGTGCTGGGATTTCGTTGCGAGTAGATAGGTCCTCTGGACCAACCTCCACAGAAAATTCCCGCAATTAAAACCAGTTAGAATTTCCATTTCCATTCGTATCGACCTACTCTCCGCTATAAGTCTTTCAATCAACCACAAAAACCAAAAAAGAAAATAATTGTAAATGACTGGACTAACCTTGCCGACCATTCTTCCGCCTTCCCTTTCTGCCATCGCCATGCTTCCTGTGTTTCCTGCCACCACCCTTCTTCCCGACACCCCTACCTCTCCACCCACCATGGCGTGGTCTGGAAGTGGTTACATTGAAGCGATGAGAAAATACTGGAAAAGGAATTGCAATTTACGGTTACAATTGCGAAGAATTACACTGTCTCCAAAAATCATTTCAAGCTCATAAAAAGAAACTGAATTAGGCAAAAGGTGATGAAAGATTTCCTTGTCATGCAAGCAAGATAAGCTTACTTGATGCCAAGTTAAAAAGCATATCGTGAGGACTGAAGGGCTGACCATATTCCGTATGGGGCCATACCGCCCCATAGAGAGTATGGTCTACGAACATGTCAGCAGACACGGTATGGCCTAAATATAAAATTGCCCAATGCTTTCTCATTGGGTGTGTGTATGGCCTAGCAAATGTTTACCATCACACCATTGCAACTAAAACAGGGGGGATGCATCCGAAGGCGGAGGCAGACTCGAGACTTCAAACACAAATTTTAGATCTATCGCCTTTATTTCCAAATTGTTTCTAAAAAGCACTCGCAATTTGATGATGCAAGAAATTGATGAGGGGATTCTTTGCTCTTTGGGGGGGGGGGGCATATAAAAATTCAAATTCCGTATGTTTCAACTGATTAAGTTCATTTTTGGTAAGCATGTTTGGGAGCATCACAGAAGTGTTCATACAAAATTTTAGCCTCCTAGCTCATCTGGGAAAGGTTTGGCAGCCATTTATTTAAAAATATCCAACCGAAACTTCCTATCGATGCCCCGTAGAAGTAGCGGGTATTTTTAAAAGTGTGAACATGCAAAAATGCTCAAAATTTCATGAAAAATTGAGTGACAGAGCCAGATTTTTGATATTTTTACTCCTTCAATGTGTTTTGGCAGTTTTTTTTGCGCTCGCGATGGCCATGCGCCAAGATATTTTGGAAATGGAGTCACAGTGGCACTCTGGGCAAGAAATCTGATATTCCGACTCTGTCACTCAATTTCGGACATTTTTTCCATTCAGTGTACCAAATTTGACCTCTCTACTTTTGGACGTTCCTGAGAAACACTAATCGCCAAGTTCAAAATTGCACCGAAAAACAAAAGAGGTGAAATAGGCGATTGAAATTCAGTTTTAGCATCGATCGCTTTATGGAAAGTCTAGCGAATTGGAATTTTTGGTCAAAACTAAGGGTTATTGTCAAAATCTGAGTTCGAATTAGACTGTTACGCTACTGATATGACATTTTGACAGCAAAAGATAAAAACTGAAAATTTTGAGAAAATCCATAAAATTTGTACGGGCCTCCCCTAAAGTGATGGCGTGGTCCATTTTTTCATGACAAGTGCTCCGAACTGTGCAACGTTTATGTCAGCCTCGACATTATGCCATAGATGGTGCGGGACATATTTAGCCTTCATCAATTGACGCAAATGTGTTAATGTAAAAAACGTTTTTTATTTGTTTATTGTGGTCGTTTTGACACAATAATTTAGGTAGATAAATCAGGAATCATCTTGGAATTATTATGGCCACACTTCAATTTTGTAAAGGAATCACCAAGATATAACCAAAAACTTAGTGGCTTTCTTGGTAAGGAACAATAACTTCTCACCATCTTTCAAGTTTTAAGACTTGAAAAAAAAAACACAGATGCATTCTTTAAGCAATCACTTCTGCCTCCAGACAAAACCAGTTTCTGTGATCCACATGGCACAAGTCACTTACACATTCCGTCCTTCAGTAACAATGTTGATCCAGCTGTTATCTGTTTAGGATAGACCTTCAACATAGCTGCTGCATCAACCATCAAACCGTTGGCCCCGTTGCAAAGCACTGAAATATACCGGCATTTTTCTTCTCAACTTGCTTCAGATGCAAACTTTCCCCTATGTGGAGCAACAGGAAAGATGAGAATAGTTATCTAATGTCAAAACCAGCATTCCAATACGTCGGTGCCATTCCAATTGAAATAACAATCCTCTCATAGTCCAGATTAGTCATAGAGTTGGTCACACAATTGAACCTGTTTTAATGTTAGTTTTCAACTGGTTCACTGTTTTCCATGATTTTGAATCCTCACAGTCAGTTTGCACATGGCGCATCTGGACAGTCA
>JASGXE010016833.1:0-19429 GCA_030068105.1 Sinentomon sp. SZTP_YWyxl
TAGAAATCAGACTGTGTCATAAAAGATGGTTTTGAATTTCGACGTGGGCGACCAGGCAAGGCGGCGAGGCAAGGGCGGGAAGGTTTTCCTGGAGTGTGGGGTTTTTGCTGCAAAAAATTAAAAAAAACCCGGTTTTTGCAACTTTGCTGGAATTTGGACAAAAAAGATTTTTGTTTTTTGAGAAAAAAGCCTCTCAGGCTCTGATTTCGCCTTTTTTTTCTGCCTTCTACGAGTAGTCCACTTTGCAAACCTTGTCTAGTCTCGAAAGAAAATGAGCAAAGGACAATCATTTCGAACAAAACGGCAGATTTTGAAAAACAAATATTCGATTTCAGTTTTGGTCGATTCGTATTTGCCATGGTCACTGGCCAGTGGCAAATGCGAATCGACCGAAACTGAGGAAAGCGGACACATGTATGGCCAATTCCGTTGTTTTTCAATTCTTCATTGCTTGACATTTTGGATTTTTGTCTGGGACGCAATTTTTGGAATACGACCGGCGCAAACCCGGAAGGATGTGAATTTGCTGCCCTCTGTTGTCTGCAACACCTGGGAAAGCACCCTCACCATTTCGGGGATGTTTTGATGGGAAATTTCTCGTATCCCACGCTGATGCGGTTGAAAAAGTTCAAAGAAGTGCAGCCAGATTTATTACTGGCAACTATGATCGCACAGCCAGCGTCACGTCAATGTTGACTTGTCTTGAACTTGATCCTCTCAGAATTCGCAGAAATGAGAAAAGGCTTGCATTCTTTATTAAAATCTTAAAAGGCAAAGCCTTGATTAAGATCCCACCGCTTTTTGCTGAAAACTTTCAGAACAGAAGAGCCACTCATGATTTCCAATTCCGCATGCCACTAATCAAATCAAATATTTTTCTCAATTCATTTTTCCCAAGATCACTGAAGGATTGGAATAAGTGTTTGTAGGCAGTGGTCGGCATTGTAGCTGAATGAAGCAGGCGATACGACCACGTCAACGGGATAAAAACGAAGGCCAACATAAAAAAACTCCCGGTTTTATTTGTATAAACTCACTCTGTGAGTTTTATTTTATGTTGTGACCTCTCGTTTTTATCCCGTTGACGTGGTCGTATCGCCTGCTTCATTCAAGGATTGGAATGCTCTACCTGGAGACCACCACTTCCTTCAAGCAATCACATCGCATTGGGGCGCCCCTCGCCACCCTGACGACTGACCTCTATTTTTATTTAGTGTTACGTTATCCGCACTACGAGTACTTCTTTTTCGTAATTCTCACTTGTTCGCTTCTTCCTTTGCAATGACTGTTCGTGTTGTCTAATTCTTTGTCTGATGTAAATAACCTGTAAATATCATTTCTGACACATTTGCACCTCAATATAGCAAATAAAATGAAAATAAATAAATAAATAAAAATAAACTTGTTTTTGAAACGATTCTCTGCAACGAATCAAATGAAAAAAAAAATGAGCTGTGGCTGTGAGAAAACTTCCGTTTGCGCAGAATTTGAGGGACAGCGCTTCATTGTTTCAGCTGTGGTTGGAAGATCAGGATGAAATTTTCGATCGGCTATAAAACAAGCTTGAAAACGACAAACATTTTTTCTTCTACCAAAAAAATCCTCTTCAAAAGAATGGTGCCGATAGGTACTTTTTGAATTGAGAAGTGCGTTCTTTCTCAAAATTAAGGCAATTCTCTCCGCCGTTGTGAAATGAATGAAAAACTCTGCAACACTGCCTTTTGCGCAGTGCAGAAGAAATCAATCAACGAGATAGTTTTTGTTGTTGAAAAACAGTTCGTTGGAATCAATTCTGTTGAATACTTGTTCCTCCGGTTGGTTTCTTGTTGTTTTAAATGGGGAGTAACCTTCCAGACAGCAGCAAATCGCAATTGAAAAAAAAGACTCGCAATACGAGTATGAAAGCAGTCGTCTTTGAAGGAGATCAAACAACTCTGAAAGAACTGGAAAAAAGAACATTGAAGGTATACTGGCGGCGGAAAAAGATTACCCATACATGTGAAAAGTGTCCATTCTTGAGATTTTAGCAAAAACTCCATGCTGTAGAAATAAAAGATCCTCTTTCATCACTAATGTCAAAATCTGACAGCTCTAGAAAGCTCCGTTGCAATTTGGCGCTTTAATTTCTACCAAATGCAATAGAGTAAAAAGAAAGAAAAAAAAGTTTCGGAGGCAACAATCAAATGGGAAAAACACATGTATGAGTAATCTTTTTCCGCCGCCACTATACACGTAATTGAGGGCTCACACTGAGGCATGAGGAAGAACAAAAGCACGCAGAAAATGTGCTTTTTGCCGTGCTCATGAATTTTTGCGTGAGGCTTCGCGAAACGAACTGCAAGCAGGCACCCGAAACTTGTTTATATACAACATACCTAACATTTTTGTGACACCCTGAAGTTGTATATGCGAGCACCTATAATCTGCACCCAGCAACGCGAAGCCGTGAACTTTTCACCCTGGCAGAGTTCAAGCCTCGTTGGCTTGCTTCTCGGTTCATTGCAAATGCATATGAAAACGGATTCGCGTGGAAGATTTTCGCGGTGAAAACTTTATAGGCAAGAAAAGCTTGCAGGTTTGTGGATTGGAAGTGTTGTTTTATGTGTAATGCATCCCATGATTAGAGCCAGTTACTGCCATAATTTCTGCGAAGCTTGTTTGGCGAATTTTTCTTTTGCATTATATCGACAATAAACAACAAAATTCTGTTGAGACATGCAACCTTTCCTCTTTCAGCGCAAAATGCCAAAAGCATTATTTTTTCAGTGACTATTGCGGAGTGCATCACGAAATGCAACATGCATGATCGACAACAGAAAATTTTCTTCGGATGTTGTGTAGTTCAAATCAAAGAAAATTATTTTTTGAAAAAAAAAACACATCAAAACTATTTTTGTTCTGAAAGGGCACTTTATTTCCTCTGGATGTGGCATGTGTCATTGATTCTGTCGTCTTCTTCAGGCGTCTCTCTGATATCAATTATTATGCAAAAGAAGACACTAACAATATGCATGCAGCGATCAACTGAGAAATTGCATAATGTCCTGATGACTACTGGCTATTATCTGTGACAGAATCTATTTCCAGGCTGAATTATGCTCTTCTTGAAGTTTTCCATTCTCTGCTTCTTGTCCTGGGTGCTGCTCTCTGCTCTCTCGTTGATCTTTGGAGGAGCGAGGCTTTTGCCGCCTGCGCCACGGCACCCGGCTGTGGTTCGGTGTAACTAGCCTGTTCTAGCCTGTGCAATTAGGGAGGCGGTGACGCAAGTAGGCCTTGAATGTCATTGAACTTGACTGGTCTCCAGCACCTCTCCATGCGGGCCCCCACCAGTTTTTCTCAACCGTTTCACCTTCAGAAGTTGAAAATAAAGTTACTCGGGCATTGGCACGAATCCGTTGCTCTGCCCCGTTGCCAACCGAAATCGCGAGGCTGCAGCAAAACGTCGGCTGCTTCTGGCTGAAAAACAGATTTCATACTCGAATTCGGCGAACGAATTGGCGTTGGCCTAAAAACACACTAAACTCGAAACTTTAAGCAGTGTTTTATGATTCAAGTCAGTGCAATCTTTTAATGACTCTGGAATTAACCCGAATGATCTGCACACTTCACAATTTTTCCCAGCGAATGTGGTCCAATGTACCCTGCCGCAGACTAACAATATTTGAACCAGACCTAAAAATTTAACAGAATAAATGCTCTTCGTCCAGGGTATCGACCTATTTCAGCCTTTGGGACTGAAAAGCAGTCAAGGGCACGACCATGGGCCCTTGACTGACCTTCCCAGAGAACTCCGGAGGGCCCCAAAAACCTCCAATGACATTTGGATGGCGGTGTTTCTTGCAGGCGCGGTCCAGAAGTGAGACTCTTTTCGAGAATTGTCGACTATGGGATATGCTGTTGTTGCTTGGGACCCCTTGCTCCGTTACCAAATCTGGGCATATAGGAAAGGGTTCAACGACGAGCTGCTAGATTGTCCACCGACGAACCACGAATGTCTCGGGCTTGATTGCAAGTCTTGGTTGGAGATCGCTTGCAAGGAGGCGCAAGGTTCGCTCGTCTTTCGACTTCACTCTCTGAGTGGGAGTGGAGTGACTTGCTTCCAAACCTGGTTCAAACTTCATCTCTGGGCTTTCCATAAATAAGACATTGGGAAATTTTCATTTTTTGGGGAGGATCACCACTGGGTATAGAACTCTCTTCCCAGTGTCATGTTCAAAGATCCCCTATACACAGCTATGTTTCAGTTCAGGCTGGGTATTGTGTTCAACCAAGAGCTTTATTCCTTTCACCTGTTCTCTTGTCTGTGATGGAAACTTTTGTTGGTTTTTTGTCATTTCTGTCAGTGTTGTTTGGATAGTTGTTTGTATAGATATTTGAAACTTCGATAGCAATGAACAAATGCAGATTGGAGGAAATTAATTGGAATAAAATTGAAATTGAAAATGAAAATGGAATAAAATTGAAATTGAAAATGAAAATGAAAATGAAAATGGAATAAAATTGAAATTGAAAATGAAAATGAAAATGAAAATGCGACAAAATATTCGGAACGAAATATTTTTGTTTCTTTTTTATTGGGTTAAGGCATTTTGGGCACATGCTTCGCATTTTTGCTTGAAACATTCTGATTAGAGCAGTCCATTGGGATTCTACTGCATCTCCTTTCACGTTCGCCACTCGATTCAGTGCGACTAAAACAACAAACCAATTTTTGGATTGACAGCAAGGAATTTAACCCATCAATAGTGCCTCTCGTATACGTACGAATGAGTCTGCATGTCGATAGTCACAAGTGATTCTTGATCATTGCAGAGAAACCCAAAAATTTCCGGTTCACCATGGATACCTATGGTTTCTGTGCTGTCAGAAATGTGTTCCGTTAGTCATCGAAATTGGTTGGCGCCACATGTTTTTCCTCGCTGGAAGTGAAGGAATTGCCCTTGTAACCTTGCTTCTATCGAAGCGGTGAATTTGTCGCCTGGATGCAGCATTTTCACAGATCCCTAACTAGAGAGTTTAGGGACCTTTCATGCATACGTTTGCGCAATTTTGAGCTTCATTCGTGTTGGCAGTGTCGGTTGCGGTGCAGGTTTCACGTGCGCGATATAAATTTAACCCTAAATGGTATTGCAGGGTGCTATGCTTCTGGCCAGATATGCTGCGCAGTCACTGTCTGAGATGAGAGCATTTTACCAATTGCAGATGGCGGCGTCGGGGGATTTTTGTCAGGTTCAGTCATCCGCACACGTGGAAAAAAGGCTCACTTTCGCCCCTCAGCGGTTGCGCCCTGACGCATTTGCGTCCTCTGCGTCACCGATAACACGCACCTGCGCACCGTCTCATCATGCCACTTGAGTCTCAACTTACGAGTATTGAATTCCCATTAACTATAACAAGGTACCTGAGCTTTCCTCATTACAGACGCAGGTGGACTTGCTCTATGCAATCAATTGCCAATTTATTTGTCATCCAATCTATTGACTGTCGATATAAATTCATATAAAAGTGATGAAATAAATTGATTCATAAATTCACAAAAAATACAAAAAAATCCTTCAAAATTTTATGAATTGACAAAAAATAAACAGACCCATGACAATTTAATTGTCAATTTATTGGTTTATTTGGTTTCAATCTGCTGACGAAGATTTACTACACGGCGGCTCAGCGGAGACCAGTGAAGCGGAGTAAAACTCTGAGGTCGTTGTCCGAGACTTTCCATGTTTGCTTGGGATAATCGGATGCGTTGGTCGCCAGCAGCACGTGATGAGTGAGTGTTCCAGACGCTCGGCCCATAACATGAATCGCTCCTGGTTTCGTGGTTCGAATCCCGCTCGATGATTGTTTTTGAAAAATTTATTTCTTTTTGAAAAAATGAATTCAAAAACATTTCTAAACAATTTTGAGAAAAAATCGAAAAGAAAAAAAAAACAAACCAAAATCAGGAATCAGGTTAGGCCACATTGCGTTTGGTTGGGTTATGTCAGGTTCAATTTCCTTCAAAAAATTTCTTATGCCTCAACTTTGGTGACGCCGAATGAATATTTCTGCAATTTTACTAAAATTTAGTTCAATGTCACCAGACGCCATCAGATATGAACATGAACACGTGATTCCGGGCAGGGACTTGAAAAAATGTGCCAGCATTTCAGGCTGTATGCCATGGAAGGCAAGCAAGACACTCGTTCATCCCTCATTTCATTCATGATGATCAAGTGCCCACACCCTCGCTGGAATCAACACTCAATGAAACGGAGTGATAAAACTAAAACCCTCACTCTGTTATTGCTCAAAGGCAACACAATGTCTTGTGACTCACGTGATGTGATCTCAGGATGTGAGGAGGGACTCTTGTTTTTTTGCCAAAAATGGAAATGACTTCCCATCTGCATCTCAGGTAGTTTGACGCTGTCTTTGGCTTGGAACCAATCACATTGACTACGCACCCCTTTCAATTCAACAATGCTGAGACAAAAGCGAAAATATGTTGGTCCCTTTTGCTGATAGCATTTATTTGGGTTTATACGTCCCCGACCTTGACTTTTAAACAGCATGAATGGCAAAATTATATGGCGACCGAAAGGTGACAGATTTATTGCTTTTTATTGCTCTGGGATCTTCGGAACTGGGTCATCGTGGTTCTCAGAGAAACGGGAAATGTTTGAAGATATATACCCATGATTCTGATTGTACCTACGGCAACAGGAGAAAGTTTTCATTTAAAATCTGGCTTGCGCTTTCAACGGGCATTTAGATAAGTTTACATCTTTCCATGCCACAAATCACTAAAAAGGACAAATTGTTCCTTTATCGAGTTCTGTTCTTACGTTCCTACATGCATATATTCCTTGCGTTTTCAAGTCCCAGTGGCAATTTTTTCATCGCATATGCATGAGGTATGCACAGGAAATCTGGTGCAAAAGGTGGGTTTAATTCCAACAAATTGAGCTTGAACATGAGAACGAGTATGGTGGGTTAGGAAGGTTATGGGTTTCGATGTTTGATGCACTGGCCTCTGCCCCTTTGACACCACGTTAGATTCACATATGTCCAGATGCCATATGATGGTCCAAGGTCCACGTTACTCACATATCCCAAAATGTTGACCATGTTGAAATCAACACTGATTAGAACTGCACCGCAGGCTATTTCTGAACTGAATTTCCGGCAGTTCCGTTCTGACAGTGGGCTCAATGGGGACCCAATTTCGTTTGAAGCAAAAATGTGCAGGCTGTTTTGTTTTGAACCGTCTCTGAAACTTTGCCACGTCCCAATTTCACATTTTATTTTCGGTGGACGGACTCGCACTCCAAATATTTATTTTGGTGGATGGAGTTTGCAATGAAATGATTATCGAATTCGAATTGTCGAAATTTTGGATTTGCGTTTTTCGGATGGCATTTTCGCCGTTCGTGTGAAAACAAGCTGTCCACCGACATCAGCCGCCGTACGAATATTTTTCGCTGGCGCACTATTATTTCAATCCTTCCAAAGCAAATTGCTTTGATTCAGCCAAATTGTTGTTGGAAACAAGTTCATGACTGGAACTGGAGAACAGGAAATTGCACGATTGGAAATAATGGGAAGCAAATTGGTTTCATGGAGAAATAACGGGGGAATATGGAAAGAGAAAACATGGTATGGAAATAAAAGACAAAATGACTCAACTGGAACAGAAAGACCGAACCGTGGGCGGAGAAATTCGTTCGGATATTGGTGTGATCATGCCGCGTCAAGTGGAAGTGGGGGAAATCGACATGTGACACCCTGTACCCCCTCACGCACACATGCCTTTCACTTCCTTGCCGTTTTGGGAAGTAAAAAATGCGCACATACTCGTACAATCATTGCTGGCGGTGCTGAAGCAGATAGGCAGAGTAATGTTAATACTGCGGGATGGATATGGATGACGTCAGATTAAATTTGAATGGGATTCCTCAAATCCAACCCGTGCGTCCTTGTTCCCTTTTTCAAAAGTACCTATTGCTTTTGCTTTTTCTGCCAGCTTTTTCGTGCACGTTCTCCCAGAGCGGAATATTTGCGGCATTCGTTTCGTGTTTTGGTGGGTACATGGTGACAAAAATGTCACTTCTGTTTCGTTCTCAATCATTCCAGTTTCAGGGCAGGGAAACTGGAGATCGTTGCACGCAGCGCGTGCATGCATTGGAATGAGAGTCCTTGGGGAGTGCATTCCACTCCCGAAGGATTTTCCGAAAAAAAGAATGAAAGTGACCGTTTAGCTTTGTCGTCACAACTAAAAATTTGTTGGCATGAGAGCGGCTACTATTGAACTGGCGCGCTCGTATTTCACCTGGTGGAGGAATGAGCAGAGAACACCAAAAGGATTTAAAGTGTGAAGGCGTCTGTGACCTTCTTTGAAACAGGGGTGAAAGCCAGAGGAAACCAAGCATAGCCGATGCACTGGATGTGTAGCCCTTTTCTGTGTGACAGTAGAGAATTAAAATAAACTCGAGAATTAGAACGAGAGTTGTTTCGTGCATTTTCTCCAGTTTGTGAATGAAGTGCCTACAACTGGATGTCACTTGCGTCATGCTACCACACGACACAGAGAACAGAGTGTGGTCCTGATTATGATCTACTTCATTTTTACCATCTCACCGGTCATCACTTCGTTCTGCTTGCTTCAGACCATCCAAAATCTCATATCAGAGGATCGGGGCTCCTGTTTTCACAGTTGGTTGCATTTGTCATCGATTGCGGTCACGTCTTTGCCGCAAGGAAATTTCTCTCCCTCACAGAAATCGAAAAAACGCGAAAAAAGTTCTCCAGATGGCCTGTGAGCGATGCTTTCATCATGTTGCTCTGGCGAAAAATGAAAAACGATCGAGTAATTATAGAGCATTTCCCTCCCAGCTGTACATTACTTCATTTTCCGTTCGCACAAACCAGCTTTTCTCATAAAAAATCCATTGTCACTTCATTCTCTCCGTTGCTTTCTAGCACACCATGTGTCAAGGAACAGGCTTTCATGTTTATTTGGGTATCTTTTGTTTCCGAACACTCATTTCTTGTCTCTGTGAATGTTGTCGTTTGTTGGTAGTTGGCCCTGACCACACCAGTTGCATGAGTTTAACTGCTGTACCGTTGGAATTGATTGATAACCACTTATGCTCGGAAGGCTTGTTTCTAAAAAATCCCACTTTCTTTTGTGGGTCAATTGCTCGGTTCGGTCACACAAGGTGCCCACTTGATTTCTTAAAAATAATTATTGTTGGCCATTGCAAAATTGCCGTCGATCTTTCTTTTCCCGAAACATACTGGCAGGCATTTCGCCAATTGCGGCAGAGAGATCTGTTCCGGCTGAAACAAACAAGTTCCCAAAATATATCGGCGCAGGCTCAATTTCCCCCAAGAAACCGACACGTGTTGTTGACTTCTAGAGAAGAATTCACAAAACAACCGTGGCAAAACACGTGGAGTATCTTCTTGATTTGCAAGACACGAGGAGATCGCATTTTCTGCCATGCGCTCCCTCTCTGACCATTTGCAAAACGAACTTTCAAGCTATTCGTATAGCTGTTGTTTTGGAAGACTCGCGCTTCATGACCAGCCGTTTTTTTTTCGTCGATTTTTGAAAAAATTGTGAACGCAGCGAAGAAATTCTCCTTTGAAATGAAATTTGTATTTTCCCAATTTTCCAATATAATTTCGCCATCTAAACCCTTCTATCGGGTATTCCACCTCTTCCCCCCGTGATAAGGAGCCATCATTAATGTTTTCATCTCTTTGAAAATCTGCGAGTTTCTTAAACCCGCTGAATAACAACTCAGTGTACGGGCGAATGATGACTGATTTATGACTGCTCATGTGGTAGTTCACTCCTCATATGAATGCCAACTTTTCCTCCTTGTTTCGGGTGTTTTAGGGGAGTAGGTTTTCACGTCCAAAACTTTTTGTGATCGGCTTTAAATTAGGGTCACTCGAAAAATAATCTAGATTCTGACCGACCGCAAATTGAGTGCGGCAGGTTTTTCTTCTTTTTTTATCGTTGCATGTTCTGTGTTTGTTATACACAAATGTTATCCCACATGAAAATGAAAGAAGGATTCTTGCCAATCAACTGGCCACATGACTGTCCGCTCAGAATGGATGATCATGATGATGATTCTGATGAAGTGTCCTTTTCCTCCCTATTTTTTGGAAATTAAAGACAATCAAACCAGACCCAACCCTCTACCCTCACTGCCTGTTGCTTGTTATCAATCAACTGGTTCGGTATGTATAGCTGCGGGATGGCCAACCAAAATTGGAAAGTTCAACCAAAACCGCAAGACATTCCCTCGCAATAAAAGTTCAGAACTTTTATCGTTTCGGAATAAGCAAACATCATCGAAATCCGCTATTGATCGCAACGGATTAAACCCAATGGCATAATTGAAAACGCATATTCTGATGTCATATTTTGCGATGATTCATTTAATTCAGGCGAATTCAGAGCAGGCCACTTCGCATTTTGGCTGCTTGTCACGCGAGAATTTTTTATTTATAACAATAAAATCGGTCGATTACGGGTCGAATATTTTGGGCCGATTTTTTAAACGAAGCCCATCTTTTAGGCCGCGGATTATTTTCTTTTCAAATGCAATTTTGTACACAAAAAGAAAAGAATCCGCGGCCTAAAAGATGGGCTTCGTTTAAAAAATCGGCCCTTTGTATTCGATCCGATCCATGATCCATGCAAGCGCGCAATGATACCGAACCGCAATTTTGCCCACAGCGCAGCATTTCCGTCTCCCAAATTGCACAAGCGGGAAGAAGAAATGAATGTCGTTGGCTGTATGGCCTGATTTTCAACGCTCCTTGACAGGTTGAAGACACCCCTTTCTTTTTAACTGCTTTTATTTCTTCTGGAAACCATAAAATTGTCATTGGGGTTGTAAATTTTATTTCCTCCAGAGAAAAATTGGGTCGAGTCGACCTTTCTCCCGGTCGGAATTAGGGCACACCTTCGTCTTTACCTGCTGGACAATGGTTTTGCTCGAAAATTGCACATTCGTCATGCACCAGGTGACCGCCGCGGATTCCGGGATTCCTGACGCGGATTTTTTTAGGGGATTTTTGATTTCCCTCTTCCGACGCATTTCACCTAACCTGCGCCAGTTCCGAGTTTGTGTGTGCCGTCATGTTTGGGGGAAAAGATGACGGAAATGTGAGCCAGTATTTGCTCAAGAATCAGTTTCATATTGGCTTATCAGTATTTATCGGATCCGCTTTTATGCGTGGGCTCAGATATTATGTATTTGTATGAATTCTAATCTCACATGGCTTGACGCAGAAACGCAATGAATTGGCATGTACCCACTCTTAACTGCCGGTTTGCGCAATCTTGACAGCCGGCTCCGAAGTACCTGCTTTAAAAGGTCCGTTGAAGTGAGTCCCAGAAGGTGTGAACAACTATTGTTGCCAAAACAGGGTGCGCCAGTCGAATGGCGTGGATAATGCCATAATTTTCACTGGATATCCTCAATCCTTTTCAGTGGTTTATCCTTAAGAGCCTTTTGGCTTTTCGAATTCTAACTAATTCTAATTGACCGGATTGTTCAAATCTAATTCTAGTTGTCAACGCGGATTGCCGTGAAAGACGCTGAGTCTCTCCACTGGCTTCTGGAGCCGGAACTTCCCCAAAGTTGATCTCGATGTCAAATATTTATAGGCTTGAGTTCTGCATGGGTGAAGCAGGACGTCCCATTTTGGCTTTGGTTTTTGCAAAATTTTGCACTATGAATTTCGCATAAGCAAGCCGGTGGAGTTGTGTCACTTCCAGCCTGTTTGCCTTCACCGACATCAATCATGCCGATATTTCCGATGTGAACTTTTTCATAACATTAATAAAATTCTTTGGTCTAAAAAATCTGATCTTTTGATTTTTGCAGACGGGTGCCAATTTTTTCCCAGACTTAAAAAGAGATCAGACTTAAATTTTCTGTCGCAAATGTCCCACCAGGCCAGGCGGAATCAGGCTTTTGCCCCAAACATGCGGATCGACAACATGTCAAGACTTTTTCGGCTGATTCAAACTGATCCCCCTGTATACCGACTTTTCGATTGAGCCCGTGACTGCAAACGCGTCTCCCACATCCACAAAATAATCAGCTGTTCCGCGTCTGGATATAGGCATACAAAGAGGTACCTCTGCAAAGAAATAACATCATAACCAGCGATGTGTCGTAACTTTAACCAGGTCACGGCCAGCCATCACACTGCCGCCTTTTTGACCCATTTTGACTCTATGGCCGCTGCATCGTTGCAATTGTTTTTGTCAATCATTTTTGGCCAAGTTGCTGCTGACTTTAGTCGCATGTGCGGGGGGCGTCGCTCACGACGTCGGGCGTTATTCATTTTTATCATCCGCATGTCGTCAAAGGACGCCTTGCTTTCGTTGGGGCAGGATACTATTTTTTCAGATACAAATGAAAAACAACAACTTTCCCTGTCAATGCAGCTGGGTGGGAATCGGAAGAAGGAAATGCATGAAAATCGGGAAACGCGTCTCCATGCAGCTGCTGGGTGAGAATCATATCGGGAAATGCAACTCTTTTCAGGGATTCAAACTTTCAACATTCGACATTCAACATTCCGGAATCCCTGAACACCGGAAAAGAGCAAGTATAGTTGCCAAAAAATAAACAAAGGATTGCAATGCTTCAGCTTTGCTCACGGTGCCTTGAGCCCGATCCGGATCAGCAAAAAATAGAGAGGTCTTGCACAGGATGATTTTATGGTAATAGTTCCAAAGTGCTAACCATAGATTGTGCTAACTACCATCGCTTCCGCCTCCTCAGCCGCTTCATCTGCCGTCTCTTGGAGAAATTCTGATTTGTATCAAAGCATTGTTGGGAGCATTTTCAGCTGTGTTTCTGGTTTTCAGATGGAGCCGTGTGTGATGATCGCTGATGGGGTGGGCCCGAACTGAAAATGCATTGATTCGATTTCAGAACAAATTGGACGAGAAAGAAGAACATCACAGCAGTGAAGTCAGAGGCAAGTTTGCGGCGTCCCCAGAAAATGCAGCGACGCTTCCTTTCGAGGATTTTCACATTCTGCGAGAATGCTGCCGCAAAAGTTTTGACATATCGTCCATCTCCGACTGCCTTGGCTTTTGAAGGAAGATCTTGTCGTGTAAGGCCGGCATAAATTTCTGGGGGACAGCGGGACAAAAAGACGTCTCTATTGACTTTATTGACTAAAAAAACTTGAGCGAAACACGTGCGTGCAATTGTGTCCTGTTTGACCTCGACGATGTCGACCAACGAGTTACATCAAGACCAAAAAAGGCCGAAAAATTAAGGTCGAGATTCGGTGCATTTCAATCTCGGCCAGCTGCGGGACTGGACCTGAGAAAACTGTTACATTTTCTGCAAAAGTCTACCACCAATTTCACCAATAACACCAATCGATCAGTTTTCATCAAAGATCAAATTGGTGCAGCCCCGCATGAAAACCACACTGACGGATTATTTCTCCGACTCTTTCCTTTTGTTTTGTAATAAAATAAATTACATTTCTGCAAGATGTTTGTTCAAGATATTTCCGCGAGCAACAACCGACACTGGCTAGACCTTTTCCCGAAAAGTTTTCTCCCATCCCAAGGGCGAATGGGGTCAATCCTTTTCGTCCCAAAACGGGACTTCATTGCAAAGCGTTCATCGACTGCGGCGAGACATCAGAGTTCAACCACCATTGAATGAAGGTTGCGAAATAGTGCAGACAGATCAAAGGATGTGAGGGAAAACATGGGTTGAGAAAGGTGAAAGGGGAAAGGATAATGGAGAGGGGAAAGCGATATGGGAAGGGTGCAAGAAAAAAAAGGGGCAACTTTTGGAAAGGCAGCCAAACAAGATCAGGAGACGCGAAAGGGCGTGAAGGAAATTGTGTAAAGTAAAGCCGGGGTAGAAGAGCAGAGGGTTTGGGAAAACGAAGGTGCAAGTGGGGATTACAAAAGGAGGAAAAAGTGATCTGATTACTAGAAAATTCCGCTCAGTTGCTCGACTTCAAAGGAGTTGACAGAATCTTCCACCGCGTCGCAATATGGAAAATGGGAGAGCGGATTTTCTCACCCGAATCACCTCCTTGCATACAGGTAGGTGGTACCTTATACAAAATATGAAGGCTGCCTCGCGACCCCGGTGTCCTCGGGGGTTACCAGGGAAAAACGCCAGTTACCGGGCAATTTCTATGGCAGCTCTCAAAATATCGTTTGCAGGCATCCGCGCTCGCATCGAAGTGAACGTTTGAAGCAGACTGGGCTGCCGGCTGAATGAGGTCAACTGGGAGAGAGAGAACTGCAGTCAGACCTGCGTCGGAAAGCATTCAGAGAAATGGGAAACACGGGAGCAACGACTGCCCTTGATCTTTTCATTGGGTCAGTAACGTCATCGCGAACTCGCAAAACAGTAGGTTGCTTGCGACAGGAAAAAGTCGCGAGGGGTTTTCTGGGTGTTGTGGAGGACGCTTCGCCGGTGACCCGCTCCGACTTCCTTCTGAGGTGGTTGTCCTCGAGGTTATTTCTCTCCGCCTTTTCCTGTGGGTGCACGCCTCCACCGGATTTTGCGCCCCTGTGCTGTAGGCTCTGCTTCTCTGAGGAACTGAAAGCGCTCCCCATCTCTGGATTTCTCTGCTCCAGCTTTCCGGGCAATTTCGGCGAGTTTATCCGGCTGGGCCAACACCTCGTTCCGTCCAAAAGTTTTGTGCAATTTGACAATCACTTGAGACAGATTTGTCCACAATGAGCGAGGAATTTGGTCGCATATACATGACCTTGTGGGCGAAAGGATATCGACCGATCGGTGTTAACCCAACCTGGCGTTGACCGATGTCGGTTATTCGATCTGATGCCGGTAATGGCTCACTTTCATTCATGGATTTGAGTCGTGGAGTGGAGTTCTTCATGTTCACAGAAAAAATATGCCAAAATTAAAATTATCCTTTATTTATGCCTTTTACCCGCATAAACTGTTGGAAGTTATGAGTTTGTATCCACCTCATGTCATCCACCCTTTGGCCTATTGGTGACAAAAGAATATCACAATTGGTTATTCTTCTATGGTAAACACCAACAGAAATTTTAAAAATGCTCGGAATGGGGATGCGAAACCAACGGCTGAAGACAGCAGAAATAGTGGCAACTGTCCAAAGATTGCTGCTCAACAATTTTAAGTTGGGCAACACATGCGATAAAATCCAAAAGGTGCAGCATGAATGCCATGCACTGCCTTGGTCTCAGCGTTCTAAACGGAATCTCCTGATTTTTGAATCAGGCAGAAATGCTTAAACAGTAGTAAGAGGTCTTTCCATGCCCTTAGACCACTGGCTTTGCTGCCAACTAAAGGTCCGAGTGCCCTTGCGCTCACTGAACTTACTGCAGCAAGGTGACGTATGTATGTATATGTATGTATTTTATTTAGATTTGCGATATAAATGCAAATATCAGTTTCAACAATTAGACAAGACAGCACATGAACAACAAAGCCACATTTTCAGGGCAACATTATAAAAATAACGTGGAGAGAACTGATACACTGATATAGGCTATGGCAATAATCAAATCAAGAAAACAAAAATAATGAAAAAGGGCTTGATCCATACCTTGTCCAAACGACTTGTGATGATGGAACAAAAAGATCAATAATTCAAATGAGGAAATGATTGATCACTTTCACGGGATTGAAAATGTGTTTAGGAATGATATGCAAAGTTTGCAATGACATGCATGTGACACAGCATTCAAATAATTTTCCATGCGTCCTAAAATGAGAATCCAAGAATTTGCATTGGATCAACCAGAGAAGAAGGGGAAAGGATTCATTCACATCGCTTCCTTGTGTTCAGTCACAGGTGGTGGGTCTGATCAACTGATGTCTGTTCAAGAAAATGGGTGATATGGGTGTGTATAGTCACTTCATAACCAACAAATCGATCAACTTGAAGGGTGGTCAATCTTGGCCCACGGAATTTTATGGCTTGCAAGAACTGGTTAACACACGGCGAAGCAGATACATCCGGTGTCCGTTCATTTGACCATGCTCCAGAATTAGAGTAGCTAAAGTTGATTCCGCCAGGTGTCTGAGCAATATTTTGATCGGTCAACACTGCTGCTGCTTCTCGCGTTTTCTGCCCGTCCATGCACACGTGTGCAATTGAGCAAGAAGTGGTCCAAGGTGTGCAACATCGCAAAAGGCCAGACAAACCAAACTCGAGAGATTGCCGGTGAACAGCAGGCAGCAGTGCAACCAGAAGATTCGAGGCAGCAGCATACAGCACCTACTAGGTGCACAACAGGCGAAGTTGTAACAGCAAGGTAGTATCCCATTGAAGCGACTGCACGAAGCCTGGTTAAGGAACCTGCAAATTGGCAAGCAACCACCTGTCTACGTTTGGCTGGTGATTTTCTAGTGCATTCTGTTTCGACCAATCGGAGGAAGGAAGTTACTTCCTCCGATTCTCAGTCAACTTGCTCACTTCTTTCCTCTGTTTCTGTTCCTTCAAGGAACAGAGGGAAAGAAGTGAGCAAGTTGACTGAGAAGGCAGGAATTTAAATACACAATAGGCAAACACAACTTCAAAGAGTATGTCACCTTCTGGGCCATCCATTACGGACAGGTACAGTTGGCAAGAGCCGACCAGCACGCACGCCCAAAGAAGGAAAGGGAACTAAAAAGTACCAAAAGTTGTTCTTCGTTCGCATATTGCATATTCATTTGCCGATGTTGCGCAATGAGCTAGAATGACATGCGCAAAACAAGTTCCACGCGTGCAAACGAATACAAAAGACAAACACATCTGTCCAGTGGCCTCAGGGCAATGCGACGGGGCCCAGAGCCCAGACTCGCTTCGCTCACATTCAAACACTACAATGCACTACAATACACTAGCATCTAATTTGTTAGATTAAAACGCTGGACATTTTTGCATTGGGCGGGCGCTAGGCGCTGTCTTGGATTATGTGATCAAGTCCAAGAAGGGTTTTATACAGCCAATCACCACATCTAATTGAGAGAGTATTTTGAAGAGCGCGTTGTTGGGCTTTTCAAAAATCTCACCATTCCGTTGTCTTTCAGCCGACAGGAGATTTCCTTTTTTCGTCACACGTGTACTTGTATTTTTTTTTAGTTCGGTTATTGCGATAGACAACTTTCTCCCTATTCCTTGCTCCATGATTTACGAGTATCTCAGGTCATTTCCCATGGTTCGCTTCAACTATTCTGTTCTGGTGAGGGAATTAATGCTCTCAGAATTGAAAATTTTCCATTGAGCTTTTGCTTCTGAAACGTCTTTTCTTTCGTTTCACTCTTTAGCAGGCAGTAGAAATGAAAGTCACAGATTTAAACAAAGCTAAAAACAAGTGTCAGATTGCAACCTCGGCTTATACAGAGTTGAGTTTTTGTTAAATTCTCAACAATCGCAATTGTTTTACAGAGATCAAAGGTCGGAGGCGCTGCATACCTATGGCACTCCATCTCCCCATGAGCCCTCTATTGATGCTGGAAAGATAGTTGAGGGACGATCATCGATTCAGTAACATAAAACGCCCCCCGTAAAAGGGCGGATATCTCGGCCCTCGTTGCGGCAGTAACGATCAAATTTGGGCAGTAAACAGCAGTAACGTAGCACTAACGAATGCCGAAGTCGAAATCCAGGGGGCAACTTTTTTTACCTAGCGGGGGGGCAATTTCACAGTGAAGTTGGCCCCGCGTAAAAAGGGCGAATATCTCGGCCCCCAGTGCAGCAGTAGGTAAAGGTAAAATTTGGGCAGTAAACAGCAGTAACGTAGCACTAACGAACCCTAGTGTCCACTTCCGGGGGCGGTAACGGTGGGCCAACTTCATGGGCATAAAATTTAGCACAGCTCTCCCATTGCGTTCTCGCCCGCGAATATTTCTTCGTTTCTGAAGCGATTTTGCTGTGCATTCGACCTTGGGAAAACTTTCTTCAAATCAAAAGCTGCAATTTGCGCACAAGCGCGTGATGTGTGTTGCATATGCAAACTTGACACGCCATGCTGGAGAGAGCTGAAATGGCTGGTGAGGAGTTTGTGCAGTCTGGACATTTTAATGCAGAGGATGAAATAACACTACTTTCCTCATTTACGATTGCATTTGTTGGATGTTTTAATATTTGACGTCATGATTTTGCCTCTGATTCAGGTCCGATTTTGTGTTAAAATTGAAATGCCGTGTAGATTCATTGGTCAAAATGCTCGTGTATTTATAATTAACAACGTTATCTGAACTTCAGTCGATTGAAAAACGGGTCTTCTGCCCACCGTGTTCTTTTTCCGTTTCCTTTCATCTTTTTTTTATTCGTTTGCAATGTTTCAGTTGCAAATTATTCATCTAACAATTATCATGCTTACTTTTTATTGCTTGGAATAATTAAATGTTCACATGGCGCCATTCGAGGCTTCTTATCCTCCTTTATCCTCATCTGGGCCTAAATCGAGTAATGATCGTTTAGCTGCCTTTGGCTGCAGAGTGCGTCACCAAAACTCATGAATGACTTTTTATTTGTCTTTTGCTTTTTATTGCAGGTAAGGAATCTATCAATCGACATGAAGTGTGTCGCATCAGCTGCTCAACGTCGTCAAAAACTTCAGCAGCTTGCATAATAGGTAAATTGTCCATTCATGTAAATTACTGTAAACACCTGAATACCTGTTGTCATCAGGAGGAAACGTTTGCAAAATGGGGGACTGGATCACATTTTACCGGATTTCTTATACAGGGTGTTAAGAAAAGAGGTAGGGCCAATTGATAGGGAGTGTTCCTGCGATTGTCATACAATCGAAATGAATGCAGCTCTAAATGCGTTTCGGCCCCAAGTTCCAAGATATAGCCCCCCAAAGAACTCTATATGACAACCGAAGTTTTTGGGGGTCATATCTCGGAAATGGGGGGTCGGAGGGCATTTTCTCACGAGACCATTTATTTTCAGCTTCTTATGAAGAAATCCTAAAAGTAAACGGTCCAGTTAGAAAATGTCCTCCGCCTTCCAATTTCCAAGATATGCCTTTCAAAATCTTCTGTTGCCATGGCAGGGCAACAAAATACTTTGCTCAATCTTGAAAACGGGGGGTCGGAGTATGTTCCTGCATTTCGACAGTGATTTAGGCCTATTTCGATTTGTGTGACCAACAGGAACACTCCCATATCAATCATGCCCCAGCTTTTCTCAACACCCTGCAGACGGCAGGAATATCGTGTGAAAAAACTCGTTTGTATGCACCATCACTCTGCTCTGGCCTGATTTCAGCTTGACAGAACATGCGGGCCCTGAGTTTGGACTTTTGCTTGAAAGTTGAAGGAGGGCTCGTTGGATTCCAGGAGTGGAACTGCACAAAATACACAGTTTACGCGGTAATGTGCATGCAGAATTAGCATATTATGGAATTGTTGTGAATGATGGGGGATTT
>JASGXE010016834.1:0-10536 GCA_030068105.1 Sinentomon sp. SZTP_YWyxl
CGGGAAAACCAAAACCGAACAAAGGCCGGTGCACGAGATGTGCTAGCTTCTTTCTTTCATGTGTGGTGTTATCATATGAATAAAGACAAGTATTACCAGACGAGTGTTACCATGGTAAATTGTGCGTTACCATGGTAACACTCGCAACCCCCTGAGAATGAGAAGCTTTTTAGCAGTTTTTGAGTGGCTCCTTGCGTGGAAATGGAGGGTCGTTGGACATTTGTCTACAGGACATTTTTTGTTCCGCGTATCTTTGGGGATCTGCCTTCGAAAAATGGCTTTTATGCGACGACCCCCAATCTCCACATCTTAGTTTCCTCAAAACAAACCCAAATTCTTTTTTGGATTTTTAGGGGGCACTGCGTGGAATTGGAGGCTCGGACGGTTTTTCGTAACTGAACCTTTTTTGTTTTACTTGTTCCAGAGAACCTGTTCTGAAAATTTGACAGTTCTACGATGAAATCTTACGTCCCCCATGAATACCCCTAAAGGATCCATATGGCAAATATGGACGCCTTTGTGAACTAACTTGTCATCCAATTTTTGACGAATCTGTGATGATCGTCCGGTGTTGGCATTTGATTCGAGGCCTGTCATTGTGTATGGGTCTTTGCATATGTCACTGCCAAACCAAAGGTTGCCACCACTCGTCTTCGGTTGCGGGTAGACCTGCATTTCTCCAGCCGACACTTGCTTCTTTAGCTGAATTGTTGGCCCTATAAAATTTATTAAAATGGGTCTTTTGGCACTTCCCATGAAACATTTTCTCGAAGCTTGAAGAGCGTGAAAAAGTGAATTGGAAGAGTATTGCCTTGCTTCATAAAAAGTAGCGGAGTTTAATGTCGAATGGCAAATATGTTTGAAAACGCAATTTGTTGCTTCACAAATTTCCTCAAATCTCGTATCAGACTCAAATTCAGTCTTGTCAGTTTTCCGGCAAAAATCCGTTTTTTTTAAGAACTTTACCTGACCTCTTCACTCCCCAATAAAATTGGCACCTGGGAGTTCATTCCAAATCAGGCTCATTTAAAATCAATGGCAAAATTCGCCACAAAATGTCATGATATTCGTGTAAGGCGTGAAACTGCATCAAGTCCTGTTGAAATTGGATGGCACCTTATCAGCCAGACCTTTGGAATTCCTCCTGTGTACGAGCAATTGCTTCGGAGTCTGACACAAGTACGTTTCTGATTATGTATTGGTGCATACGCACACACGCATTTATTTTATTTGGCCACCTTCCATAGGTGCCGTGGTGCTTTGTTATTGGGAGAAAAGGCACAGGTATTGTGTTGGCTACCGCAGAGAATGTTGGTCATTTCTCTTTGTTCCAAGAGATAATCCGTGACCAGATCATGCCATCTCATACGATCAAGATGATCAAACAGATTTAGACGAGTCTTCAGAGTTGAAACCTTGCGTCCTCAAACTCAGCATAGCAGACCCTTTGGAATCCTCTTTTTCAAACCAAACTCGATATCCGTGAGTGATGCTGTGCACGGCTTGATATTCGCCCATATTTTTGCGTAGATAGATCAAATTAATACTTCATTCCGCGGATTGGATGTGTTCGGACGCGTCTTTATCCGTCATGCAGCAAAAATGCATAAGAATGTTGTTCTGCATAGGGTTACGAATGTTCACAGTGAGAAGGGTCTAGTGGAAAAGTTCTTCGGTGTTAATTTCGCCCGAATGTGACGAGGTTTTCTTGACTTCCGTTGACAGCCCCAGTCGTACAATACGACCTCATTTGAAAATCGAGCTTTTCGCACCGAACTTTCCACCGAAGTCGTTTTCCACCGGACCTTTCTCCCCGCCGGCTTGAGTTTTTGCAAAGCGCCTTAAAGGGGAAGTGGAGTCTCTCTCCTCTCGAAAACATTGTTCAGATTGGGCAATTTTAGTAGCTGCGGATTTTTTCGGAACTACTGCTGCGCGTGGCGCCACTGCTGTTTCCAGCTTCAACTCATCCGATTCTCGGGGCATCCAGACAGGACAAGAAGCGAGACACCTGTAGCTGCTGTGTGCAATGTCGTTTGCTTTTTGGATGTTGTTGTGATTAGGATTTCGAAGCCATCGCTTGTCTTTCTTGTTGTGTTGACAACGCCGATCGCTGCCGTCCGTCCGTGGAACATATTTCGTTATGTTGTTCTTAGAAAATGCCGACGTGTTTTTTGCCAAACTGCAGGTCAGGATAGCGAGCAAATGCATTGAAGATGCGTTTTTTGCGCTTCCAAAACTGAACCTGCGTTGCGGGAAAAATGGGGAAGGTCGATTCCCACACAAAAAGGTCCAAAAGGAGTGGGAGAGGTCCGACAGAAAGCTGAAAGTCTCTTTTCTAGAGTTTGTGAAGCACATTTTTGCGATTGTGAAGGTGGACCACTTCGTCATAGATGGAGCACCGGTTATCCTTTCCAGAATCAACTGAAAGTTGACGAACGGCCCAGTTGAAATCCGAACGTCTCTCGCAAAACTCTCAATTGCTGTATAACAGCGGAGGCAAAGGCTTGGATCTTTTTCCCTGGAAGCAGCGTTTGGTGGCGTTGTTTCATTTGGAATGCGTAATTTTCAGAATAAAATCTCGAAAAGGCTACGTGCACTGTGCAATCATGGCCTCTTGCCGCTGCCCACCACATCTCATCTGTGGTCTGAAATGCCACGTTGGAATCTACTGGCTACACTCAGTGCGCCTGCGCACCCTGCCTTGAGAATCTAGCTGGGACTGACCAGGAGGCAGTCTGACCCAAACAAGGAGGAATTTGCCACCGCTCTGACAAACTTGCGAGATAGCCAGCAGCACATACCTCGTCGCTTGCACTGGTTCCCATCAGAACGAAATTGATTCCAAATCGCACAATTGACTCCCACCAGAACACGGAAGTTAAACAACGTTGGGCCAGACTTGGATGGGAGACTACCCTTGTACCCCTGGATGTGCTGCTGGAAGGGGACTTAGTAGCCAAATCCCTCGTCTCCAACGGATGGGACGTTAAACAGAGATCGTATGTGCAACATCACACTGCGCACGTTAAAGAACACCTAGCTCCAGGTCTATAACAGAGGTTTGGCAGGTTACACTGCGGAGAAGCTACACATCACAAGACACACGTCTTCGCTCTGCAGAGCATGCTCTCTTCGGAAAATCCTGGGGGTTGGCACATGCCGTAAAACTGATCCGAGCCGTTTCCGCGTTGAATGCGAAGCGGAGTTGGGCCAAGATTTTGTGACATTGTTCTCCTTGCGAGCCCAGCTCGTGCAACAAGGTTCATGTCGAGCTACCGGCCATACAGCTGTCAGCTCAAGATGACAAATGAAGAGTTCAACCCGGACCAAGCATGCCTAATTCATCCCTCACGCAAATTTTTTAAACTGGCTTCTCCAGTTGGAAGACGTTGTTCGTGAAAAACTCCAGGACCAGCCAGCTTTGTGGGGAGATATGTTCAACGATTGCGTGGATGCACTTGACAATGTCTTTAAGGGAGTTGCATGCTACCAGGAGCATGCCCCGAAACACTCCCTAAAAGCTTGTTCATCTCTGCATCAGATGCCGATTTTTCCATCGGATGAAGGAAATTTCTCTTGATTTGGGTGCCCGAAAGATGGCCAAACAAGCAAGGAAGATGTCAAAACTCGGCAGCTCATGACTGACACACATTGGATACCTCAATAACAAACAGGTAAGCACTGCTGCTTGGCAGATTTACCCCAAATCACCTTTGTCTGACCAATGTCAAAGCACCAACCCGTTAAGAATAGTCCACATTTTGGAGCCGAAATCTGCACCAGCGCCAGTATGCGGCGGATTTTGGAACTACACCTGCGCGAGCGAAATTTAAACGAGAGACTCCACTTCCCCTTTAAGGCGCTTTGGTTTTTGGTTCGAAAAAGAGAGTGTCATGGGGCTGCTCTTGCTGATTTTGCGCGGCGTATGGAATATGAATATCCAAGCGACATGAAACACGAATGACCTCAAGTGTTCGTCATTTCAAACAACAAAACCAGCCAATCCACAGTTCGCGTTATCGTCACCGAGTTTGTTCTCCTCTTCGTTTGACTTCAACTGTGAAAGGCGAACATACACCACAAGACGAGTCGGAATTAACTTGAAAAAATGTTTGCACCAGACTTTTTTAGATCGTTTGTCCAAAACAGATTTGCAGTTGCAACAATGGGAAATGGTCATTGCTCCAATGTTCCTCTTTGCATATTGTTGCAAGTGACATTCTATTTTCGGCAGACAGTGAATAAAAAAAAGTCTGGTGGAAAAACTTTGACCGCATTTTGGCTTTAGAATATCGTTCATATGCGTGTTTTCGATCTTTTTTCCGATAATATGTTTGAGCCATTCCCCAACCGTCACCGCCAGCACACTTAAATTCTGAGAAACTCGACAAACCAAATTTCAACATTTCGATTCACTTGTTACGATTCACTTACAAATGGTACTGTTTTTCAGCCAGTTTTTCATTTTCAACCGGCTGTAGTCAAAATCACCGTTGAAAGAAGATTGAATGATATGTGACCGATTTGGAAATTCCTGAACAACCGACCGAATGTTTTAGAAGAAATTTACAATGCACAAGCATTTGCTTTTCTCCAGCCGAAACGCCATTACAATCCTGCTAAGTGTAAGTGCGTATAGAGGAAATGGTTGCTGTGGAATCATGAAGTCTCGCATTCTGGAAACATTCACAATTCTGGAAAAATGCGCTGATGCTTTCTCAACCTTCCGCGGTTCTGAGCGTTCCATTTTTACGTCGTTGGTAAAACACAAAAAATTGCGTGACTTTGCACATCTTCAGCATTCTCGGTGTATATATGTGGTATTTTTTCTGTAGACTTTCGGCCATGGCTTTCAGACGTCATTCACGCTAATCCCACTGGAAACCTTCAAACAGATCGCATCTAATTCAAAATTCAAATCAATAGCAATTTATATTGGCTGATGTCAACATTGCCAGAAAGATCAACAGCTTGTTCATAAATGTGCTAGACTTACTCGTACACTGTAACCAAAGCCCAGTTTATTCGGCGTAAACAAGTTAGTTCGAACAAAATAATTGGTAAAAATTCGGACCGCGCAGTTGCAATCGAAATGATAATCTGATACGAATGGTCGTCGGTAGCGGGGTATACTTCTTTTTCCTGTTCTTTTTTTCAAATCCGTTGATTAAGCTGAAAACCTGTGTCGGTTTTGCGACGACAAACGACATTCCACTTCAATCACTCATGCACGCAGCACGCTATCAAATTGCTGTCAGGTGCCGTGGGATGACACATATTGCTCCCCTGATTGGGCTGCTTCAAACAAACATAGGCGTGGTGTTGTGAGATTTCACAAGGCTATTGTGAGATTTCACAAGGCTATTGTGAGATTTCACAAGGTGTTGTGAGATTTCACAAGATTTCACAAGGTTATTGTAAAAGGTACCTACATATGGTCCAAAATGAACAATCTCCTTTCAAATTTGTCAGAAATATAATTTCTGTGAATGTAACTCTCGGAAGACAGATCTTTGATCCCTAATTCCACAGAAGTGAAGAAATTTATTTTATCGAGTAAATTTTCCAAAAGTATTCATCTTCTAATCCAATCAAGAAAGATCTTTCTTGATTTCCTATTGCTTAGGATCTTAGCCAGCAAAGATGTCAGACATCTATCTAACTGCATTAATTTCCACGGCCATCAAAGATGCTTCTCACAAGCCGAAATGGCTTATGCAGTATGCCCATGATTCCCTCCTGGCCTGGCCCCATAGCAGAGCTGCACTCAAACAGTTTCTAGATCAGCTTAACAGCCACCACCCGTCCATCTCATTCAGTGTGGAGCTTGCAGAGAATCGTAGAATTGATTTTCTGGATCTTCACTTTGACAAAAGTTCATTACCTCCAACTCTCTCCGTTCATCGGAAGGTCACAAGCACAGACCTTTACTTGGACAAACATCCTGTCACCACCCTGCACAAAAGCTACGACGTGGAAAACACTTCTGCGCCATGCCCACAACCTGTGTATTCCTGCAACTCTAGCTCAAGAATGCAAACAAATTTCGAAGGCTATGCGAAGCAACAGTTACACACGCAAGGATTACAGACATTCCCCCCTTCCAAACCCAAACCGTGTCAAAAAACCTCGTCCGACCAGGGTAGCCAATCTTCCCTTCATCCCCAGGCTTAGCAACAAATTGAGCAAGATCCTGAGAAAGGCGAGCATTCACACAGTCTCGATTCCTGAAATTGAGCAAATTGTCTTGCATTTTAAACCGCCACTGAGCTTGGGATCGGCAGCCAGATACCAGCGGCATTTATCAAATTCCATGTTCCTACGGCCAGCGGTACATTGGACAGACTATGAACAAATTAAGCCTCAGGGTGCAACAGCACAAACAATCCTGCAAACCGCACTTCACCGGCGCACTAACAGAACTTCCCCATCATGTTCGCAACACGGGTCACAAGCTGAACTGGGAAGATGCGAGCATCTTGGAACCTGAGACTGAGAGACTTTGGAGGAAGAGGCTACTGAAGGAATCTATTCACATCCTGCAGTGCAACACACGCATAAACAAAAAGGACAGTATGCAATTGGATATCGCTCGGCATTCATTTTTCAACCGCAAACCGTCAATGCCGATGAATACGAAAATTGGATGTGCCCTCGTCAAGCAGCAGTCGGCGGTTCAGTTGAGCTGACGATGGCGTGGTGACACGTCGAAAGATCTCCTCTGTGAGTTTTTATTTTTATTTTGACTTTTTGACTTCTTTATTCTTTATTCTTTATTCTTAAAATCAATACGACTGCGAAGTGGCAGAAGAGTAACAAAGATACAACAACAAAAAGTTGATAAGACGCAAACTGAAGACAAGCAAGAAATAAATTTCCGAAACAAAAATTTCAATTCAATCCAAGCAATGCAAAAGTGGAATCAAACTTGGACATCTAACTGCGAAGGCAACCGCCCAGAACTCTGAAGGTACTTAGAGATAATAGGGGAGTCTGGAGGAAGCGAATTCCAATCGCGAATAGTACGAGGAAAAAAGGAGTTGTGGTACGCACTTAAATAACAGGTAGGGTGGGTAAAAAAAGAGTAAAAACTTCTCGTTTTTACTCTTTGACGTGGTCGTATCGCCTACAAACGCTTCCTACATATATCAAGTGTTAACTGAAGTTCATCATTTTACACCATTCATGTTTTAAAAGGTTTATGCCATTTGTATGAAAATTCAAATTCTACGCTTGCAGGATTTTTATTTTCCGTTTCGCTTTTGGCCTATTTTTGTCGTCAGGTTTTTCTTCACATCAACGGACATTTTTCTTCAGTTTGCCGTGTTTTACAGGAGAACAGCCCTTGCGAGCGGAGGCATTTTCTCTACCCTAAATAAACACTCCTAATCAAAAGCCTTTAATATAGGAGTTCATTAACTCAGGCGCCATTTGAAATCAAAAGCAGCATGCGCCGCAAAACATCATGACACTCGTGTAAGGCGCGAAGTTGCACCAAGGCTTGTTGAAATTAAATGGCCCCTGTGATAACAAGTCTTTAAAAAATCGCGTATGCTCGAGGACTTTTGATAAGTCCCAACAATTTCAGACAGTCCCAAATGAAACATCGACAATAAGAAAACATTCCAAAATTGGATTTGCAAAGATCAAAATTTCACGATTCAGCACGTTATCTCACTCTTTTGCCCACAGAAATTCTTCGATTGTTAACGCATTCCCTATTTTCAAAAATGATTCTCTCTTGCCTCCGTCGGGCTAAGGATACCTTAGCTTGCCATTATCGACCGGCATTTTAGGCATTTTAGGCACATACACTCAAATGAAAAGCGTTAGTCTAAACTTAGGTGTATGCTTTTCAACCATGGTAATAGAGAGACATCTTCTCCAGGGCATTTGCACATTTCTGCGAGGGTTTCATCCAGTTTAGCACACACCCTGTGAATCAATCAACAAAATCATTGCCATCAACGTATTTTGTTTCTCTCGCTTTTTAATTCAGTTTCTGGTGTTTTAAAAGTGAATCGTAATGCTGGCGCACATTGGATCTCTCGGTATCATCGATGTCAAGACTAAATAGTCAAGTCTGTAAACCCCATCCAAAAACAGCTGGCCGTGCGGTCCTCGTCACGCCAGCAATCCAAAACACCCTCAATCTGAGCAAACCTTGCTGGTGAACCAATGTGTCTTTGTTATATCCATTTGCCTGAAACATTCTAATTTATTGGCCCCGTCAAGCTCCAATTTTTCATTGGCCGCAGTGCCCAGAGCTGCCCCAGTTGGTTCTGTTTCTCCAATTTTCCAATCTTCTGAGGCCGGCCTCTTTTGTGAAGTGGTTGCTGAAGCTGCGTCAAGATAATTGCAAGCGGCTGTGCAACATAATCGCCGCTTGTCAAACTAAAAAGAAAACTCGATACTACAGCTGCAACAGACTGGATACAGCACACTTCACTCAGGCAAAAGCAAATGAAGCTCGTCGCTACCCCTGATAACAAACTGCTATGCAAAACACGACCCTGAAAAACGTGGGATTGCATATCGTTTAAATTAGTTAGGCGCAAAATACAATTCGCCTCAAGATTTACACCCTTCAAGAAACAGCTGACCATTTTTAAAAATTAAACTGAAATCATCCCACATAATTTGTGGCGGATTTGCACCGACAAAAATTGGTTTGTTCCGCGTACGGAAAGCTGGATTTCCATTTTTACGGTGGACTCTCTTGACGTCAAGTCAGCCGAACATTTTCGAGAAATCATGCCAGCGCTTTGAGATCGGAAATCACTTTATGCCATCAAATTGTGCAATTTTTACCGTTCATAACCATCGACAATTGTTTGAACCACGTCCAGAAAGCTGTAATTCCCACTTTTTCATAGCCGGCTGTATGGATGTCAGCCGCCGGTATAATGCCAGCCGCCGGTATGATGTTAGCCGATGGTATGATAAATGAATTTTATTTCTGGGGCAAACAAAAATTGAACACAAAAATTTGCAACAACTTCGGAGAACATCAATGAAAATTAAAAATAAACGGCAAATTAATGGCAAATAATGATGATTTTGTGTGGTACAAAGATGGGACAGATAATTGAAACAATAGCGTGTTCTCCATTCGGAAATGCGGTTATATTAGATCCAGAAAATGGTTGGCTATAATAAGTTTGACGTTTGAGAATTCGGCACTTGAGGTAATTCTCCTGGTGTGGTTTGCTGAGAGCGATCGAAAATGAAAGCAACACAGTCAAAAATGGCCCAAGAAGCATGATGAAACCGATAAGTGAGGATATGCCTGCCGCTATTCGAAATTTCAGAGTGGCAAACCTCCAAAAGGGGAGAGGAATTTAGAGGGACAAAGTGGAACTTTGATTCTGTCAACTCTGTTGGTTCATCAGACATCTGATGCTTCCGGAAAACAATCAATTTTGATATTTCTTGAGAATGAACTTTGCGTCTGGTATCGTTGTTTTTATTATTTATTATTTCATAAATATCAACAATCAAGTTGAACGTCAAGCAGTAAACACCAACAAAACACAATAAAAAATGTTATTGTGTAAAATGTTGTTAATGATCTTCTCCTCTCTGACAATTTTTGACAATTACACTTCTTCGTGGCGTGTGTCACAGATATTCAGCACGGCTTTATCTCCACAACTCATTACCTATCCCAGAAATATACCGACCTGAACACTTTTTACCGCGTCAAGGTTGGTATCGTATCTGACGCGATAAAAAGTGTTTGGTTGATATTTCTGTGATAACACATGATCTGTGGAGATGAAGCCGTACTGAATAGCTATGACACGCCAAGAACAAGTGTCTCATTCAAAAATTCGTCAAAGAAAAGAAGATTATTGAGAACAAATTGCGATTCGTGCACATTCCTTAAAATTCATTGAAAATAAATTTCGATTCGTGCACATTCCTTAAAATTCGTTGAGAACAAATTGCGATTCGTGCACATTCCTTAAAATTCATTGAGAAGAAATTGCGATTCGTGCACTTTCCTTAAAATTCGTTGGGAACAAAATTGCGATTCGTGAACATTCCTTATTAAAATTCATTGAGAAAAAATTTCGATTCGTGCACATTCCTTAAAATTCGTTGAGAACAAATTGCGATTCGTGCACATTCCTTAAAATTCGTTGAGAACAAATTGCGATTCGTGCAAATTCCTTAAAATTCATTGAGAACAAATGGCGATTCGTGCACATTTCTCAAAACTCATTGAGAACAAATGGCGAATCGTGCACATTACTTAAAATTCATTAAGAACAAATTGCGATTCGTGCACATTCCTTAAAATTCATTAAGAACAAATTGCGATTCGTGCACATTCCTTAAAATTCGTTGAGAACAAATCGCGATTCGTGCACATTCCTTAAAATTTCCTCCGTGTGGGTGTTGGGATGACAAACTTCGGTCAGTTAAATGAAACCATACAAAAACCTGAACAAGGGCCAACATTTTTTCATGTCAGTCGCGAAATTTTGAATTTCATTGGAAACCGTTAAGAACAATTAATGAATTAATTCA
>JASGXE010016836.1:0-10342 GCA_030068105.1 Sinentomon sp. SZTP_YWyxl
CAGCAGGAAGTCGACGCAACCTCCTTGTAAAAATCCCATTTCAGAAAGTGACGAGGGTCCCGATCTTGGCAAATTCGGATTGTTGGCATGCATCGCGCGTGAAAAGAAGCTGTTTGAACCCGACTACCCACCATCGCCTTGCAAACCGCGTTAATTCGAACAGATGTGAATTGGGATCAAGGGAACCTACACGCAATCAAACCACAACAATTATATCGTTCCCTCCTCGGCCCATTGATTTCTTTTTGTTTTATTTCAGGCAGGCTCAACCTGGTGTCACGGCCACCATAAATCACTTGATTGGCAACGGTTCCGTTTGTTCAGGGTCGCATTGTGACCAGGATTTGGCCGTTTTGACAAACAGACAAGGATATTCATTCAGTAGCTGCAATGCTGATTTTCTGTGCCTTCGGGAATTCCTGTATTCTGTCTTTATTTTCTTTTCAAATTTATTTTGAGGATAAGGAAGTACCTGTGCTTCTTCTGGTGTTTCTTGTGTTGTATCACAACAGCGATGAGTAGACGGAGGCGACGCTTCATACGTTGATCTTCTGTCGAGGCTACGGACGTGTGCACGGCTGCATTCTGCAAGTGTGCTATCGCGGAAGCAATTTTGAATCATCGGATAAAAGCCATTTGCAAGAAACCATGTGATCCTCTCCGGTTCAAATTACTTTTCCAACCTACTCGTACATTTTCAAACCTACAGGTAGTCCATTCTTCACAGCTTTTGAAATGTCTTTCATTTCAGAAAACATTTCAGAAACTAGAAAAGAATCCGCATTTTGAAGCCCCTGGAAATCCATTGGGAGTCGCGGCCTGTTCTCCGCTCAAAAACAAAACGATGCTGCCATGTCGCGTCTTCTCTGGTTAATAAGATTATCAAACGGTGTTCAATTTCAATGATTTTGGTATTTTTGGAAAGTGGAAGGCTTCCTCTAGAACTTGTCCGCAGGTTGAAACCATGTTGTAACGGAAAAATTGCACAATCTTTGAAAATACCTGGCAGGAACTCGGAATTTTATAACACCTAAACTTGAGCATTTTTGTTTCTCAAATGGTTTCCGAGTCTCACCCGAAAAAAAGGTTGGGATCATCATACATGTGTGAAAGCGCTCATTTTTTAGCTTTGCACCACAGGCAACCACACCAAAATCCGTCGTTGGTTGGTGGAGAAATTTCCCACGCGTGGTTCAGGAGAAATTTAACTTTCTGTGGGCATCGCACCGCGGTCCGCCATTCACTCGCATGTCAAAGCCCGTTTCCGGGACATTCAAAAATTCCGCCATTTCGTTTGCAAAATGGACTGCAGCACAAAACTTTCCGTTGCAACATAGGATCGACCTGATGCAAACTTGTGCACTAATTTCTGGCCCATCTTTTGACACTAAAATCATCGAAATCTGTGGCCATCTGACCCACCATTTGTCCTTTCACAGCAGCCGGTTGATGTGACTTATTTATTTCCCGAGCGCAAACTCACCATCTCTGAAAGTCAAGTGAGAGGGATCCGTTCGCCCCACGCATGGTTCAGTGGCACTCTCCCTGGAAACTCAAGGGAAGCTCGGCAGCATCCCCGCACGAAATGCCTCTCTTCGGGCAAACGGCGCGTTTCGCTGATCTCTCGAAAAAGTTCTAAAGATTTGATGGTAAAATTGATGTCACATAAACTGGCTGCTGTGATACAAACACTTGAAATTGTGGCCATTTTGGGAAATAGGTACATTGAGAAGATTTTTGTTGAGAAATATTCCCAACACGATTTTTTTGTAATGTTCAAAAAATTTCGTGGTTTGCGGCCTCTTCAGCCATTAAAAACCTCAAAAATCGTCAGTTTAATAGTGAACTCCCCTCGTTGGTTTCGAACTCGATGCCCGGATGAGAGACGCCAAATCTGCCACTGATCTGACGAGGCTTCTCCGATTCGCCAAGTTTTTTCCTTTATTCGGTGGCAATCATTTTCCTGCGTCAGCTGTGTGCTCTGTTCGTCAAGTTGTTCGGAAATTGTTTTTTTTGCCTGTCGATTGTATCCCAGTTTCGCCGAAACTTTTTTGTTTTTTTTTTCTCAGAAATTTTCTTTCACGCACGGTGCTCTTTCCCCTTTTTTATCATCCCAGAACCCTTTTTGTCAAATTTCTCCCAGGGATTTGCACCCAACTTGGGATTTTGTGCACTGATGGCATAAGTGGGCATCAGTTCTCGAAACGGCATCATAACATTTCAAATTTTTCATAAATTTTACTGCAAGAAAACACTGGCGGATCCAGCCTTTCGCCAAGGGGGGAGGGGCACCTGGAGTTTTGAGGCCGGGGGTTTGAGGGGACGTGCGAGAGGTACTCAGCGGGGGTCCAGGGGCAGTGCCCCGGCAAAGGCTTCAAGGGACTGAGTCCCCAAAAAGCTGGAGCGTTTTGACAAAATCGGGTTCTCCACATCACATCTTGAGACATTAAAAGTCACATTTCTCCTTTCTTTTGGCAAAAAAATTGAAAATCAGGAGTTCGCATGAAAACAGGCATCGCAACAGAAGTTCGCAGCGCAGGGCTGAGCACAAAATGAAAAATTCAAATAATTTCATGGCATTCCTGTGCAATGCACATTTTTTGCAAAACAACAATTGCAGCACGTTTGTTTTTCGGACACATATCCAAAAATAGCCCCTAATTATTTCATGGAATATGCAATGCACATTTTTTGCAAAACACCAATTGCAGCGCCGTTTGTTTTCAGGGGCATAGTTCAAAAATTTGTCTCCTCTTTTCATTAAAGTCACATTTCTCATTTTTTGTTGAACATTTTTTTTTTTTGAATCAAGAGTTCGCATGTGAACAGAAGCATCGCAACAGAAGTCAGGGCTTCGCAACTTAAACTGGACAAAAGCTTCACAATATCGAGCATGTTGAACTTCATGCTTTGTTTTTTCGCCAGGCGGAAAACAGACTGACGCGGGCATCGACTGTGGGAGATCCTGGACTCTCTCATGCTTTGTGCTTTGCATTGGTTATAATTGCATTCATTATAATTTTTCAACGCCATTTACTGACTGACACCTGGGAAATGTCCCTGAACCAACGAACAGGATTCCGCATGGCTGAGTTTGGTTGGATGGTATGGGTTGGTTGGCTTAGGTTTGGTCCTAAGGCGAAGAAGAAAAATTAAACAAGCTAACCAAACCGAACCGTAACTTTCCTGACCCAACCCACAATGCATTATGCAGAAGTAAATGGCGGTGAAAAACCATTTTATTTCAGAAAAAAAGAATTTTTTGGTATGTGGTGGCGTCGATTCCGAGAGCGGTGGTTGACAGGAGCTGCTACCACCTAACTTAAACGAACCTAACCGGCCGCTTTTATTTGAATGGCCGGATGTGTTGTGTCTGTTTTATTGCATCGGAAGCGTCGGATGACTCGGATGCACGGATATGACGGATGCGTTAAGATCATCAGATGCGTCGTGATGGGGAAGTAAGCCTCGGCGACCGGAGGTGAAACTTCGCATGCATCGGAAGCATCGGTTGCGCCCGAAAGAAGCATCGGATGCCTCGGAGGCATCGGTAGCAGGGCCGTAGCCAGTCGGGGGCCCAGGGCGCCGTGGCCCCCCCGAAATGTTTTCGTTCGAGGGTCACTCTGAAAGTTTTGAGATAAGCGGAAGTTTGTTTTCTGAAAAACCGGGTCTTGTTGGGGTTACGAACTTTGATGTTTTTCAAGATCTTGGAACAGAAAATTTATAATCAGGCTTTTGTACTGTCACAATAAAAACAGTTTCTTCTTTCCATTTTGTAGCTTAGAAATTGAGCTTGCTTCAGAGCATTTTAGGACATTGCTTTACTACGACTTTAAGTGTGGTTCAAATGTTGATTAGTGAAAAGAAAGATTGGAGTTTACTTTCGGCGGAGTCAGACCTTCTTGAGCGACCATCTACAGTTGTTTTCATAATTTAGAACAGGGCGTGATTCTCTTTCTGATGAAGGACCTACAGGGTGTCCCAGAACAGCTGTTTCCGAGGAAAGTGTTGCTGCAGTGAAACGTACGGTAACGGATGATCCGAAATACACGTTTGCAATGAATGAGGACTCATTGGGGATTGGATCCGCAGCAGTGGCAAAAATCCTCCATGAGGAATTGCACAGGAAGAAAGACGTTTGTCGATGGGTGCCGCAAAAGTTAACGCAGATCCAATAGGCTGAGCGAGAACGAAGCAGTCAGCAGACTCTGATGATGGCCAAGGAGGGCGGCCATCGCATCATTTCAAGAATTGTCACTGGCGTTGAGACAAACATCCCAATTTAGGACGTCCCAACATGCCAGCAAAGTCGGGTGTGGATCCAGGAAAATGACCCAACATCAACGACACCGAAGAAACAGCGTGTAATGAAAAACGAAATTTGCCCCATATTTTTTCAGAACTACCGGTCTGGTTAAAGCAATTAAGTTAGAAGAACAAACAACAGTTACAGCTAATTGGTACACCACAAAATGCCAGCCAGAAATCCTTGCTGCTCTTCAAGTGAGGGCATTACTGCTTCACCACGACAACGCCTCGTCGCATAAAGCAAAGGCAACGGTTGATTTTTGCGGCAAACAATGCGAACTGTCATTGATTATCCGCCGTTTCACCTGATTCGGTTTTGTGCGACTTCTGGCTTTTCGTAAATCTGAAAAAACATTCGCCAGGTCGTCAATTTTCAACAGAAGAGGAGATTTATGTTGCCATCAGATCTTATTTTGACACCCTGTACAAAAGCGACTGGCGTAAGGCTTTTTACTTGTATAAAGTCCGATTGCAGTAGTGCTTAAATGTTGGAGGGGACTGCTTTGAATATTCGTAATCTAAAACTATCAAATATATTTCCAGTTTCTGAGAGTCTCAAAACTTTTGGAGTGACCCTCGTACGATCGTGTTGGAGTCGAGAAAGAAACGGAAATGCAACTCCATTCCCTTCGATGTAGTTTTATGTGTTTTTGTCTTTATTTGCCCCGAGAAAACACTTCTTCCTTTTCTGTTTCTTTGAAAATTTTCCATCACCAAAGTTTCTAGCTTTCCACACATCCATAAATACGAAGAGTCAGCGGGTTGCGCAAGCGCTCTGGCCGCTGGTGGAAAGCAACAGTCCAAAGACATTTGCGGCTTTTGCAATTTGAATGGTTAAAAATACGAGGATTTATATTGAATATTTAGGAGGGAAAATATGAATTGGCATTTAAAATAACAATGAATCAACAACCACATGCCACCTTGCTTGTGGGGCAGTTCTGAGATTATCCCATCAGTTTTTTGGATTCCAAAAAACTGAGATATACCTAATCTCATAATTAATTCCACAAGCAAGGTGGCATGTGGTTGTTGATTAATTGTTATTTTAAACATCATACGTTATAGTTGAATTTAAATTACGGGTTATGTCATTTATAAGGGGGGACACTATTGCACGGTCACAGGGAAACATTTTTGCAAAAAAGCTGTACTTGCCGTGCAATTTTGTCCCCCCTTTGGCTTGTGCAGACGGTACCTACAGGGTGTGCTTTTTCTCTGTCGTGCAATTGTGTTCTCCTCAAACGGTTTTATTTTACATTTTCGTTGCTATACTGCCTGCATTATCTTTTCTTATTCTGAATCTGTAATTGCGGGCTGAGCAAATCATGGGGTTTAGTCGCTTAATAAGAGATCGCGCAGGGAAATCAGATCAGGTTAGGTCAGATTGGATTAGATTTGGTCCAGGTTGTTTTAAGTAAAGGTACACTGCACAGAGAACCCTAACCTGACCTAACCTAACCTAGCCTAACCTAACATAACGACCTAACTGAACCTAACCCAACTTAACTTAACCTATGCAAAGAGCCTAACCTATCCCAACCGACTACCCACCCTCCAGAGAAATAAGGCACACCCTGTGCCGTATGCTGGTGCCAAAGGGGGGACACAATTGCACGGCTAAGGGTACAGCGTTTTTCTGAAAATCTGAAAATGTTTTCCTGTTGCCGTGCAATTGTGCCCCCCCCCGTATAAATGACTTAACCCTATCTAATGGGATGTGATGCCGGCGGTAGTTAACGAAAATCACAAGAGATAGCCTTGTGGAAATTTGGCCATGGTTGACGAAGGCAACACAGAAAAGCCTGAATCCGGAATTGAAACCTGAAAATGAAACGATGAAGTGAGTATTGCAGAGTCCAGTTTTTGATGCGATAGCACTTGCGTGGCTGTTTGGTATTGTCGTGTTTAAAAAAAAGAATCAAATTGCACATTTGAAAAGACAACATTCAAAGACTGATTATTGATGTTTTCAATCTGTTCTGAGCAAACGGGGATTGTGGGGAAAAATGCTCAGTTTTTAAAAAAAAATAGAGCATTCTGAGCACCATTTGAGGTTCCATTTTTTCCAAATTTCTTCCCCTTCGGGGAGGGGGACACCCCCTCCTCGATCCCCCTCCCCCGGCGTTGCGCTTCGCGCAACGCATCGTCCGATACAAATAATCCTTTGGCCCTCCCCGAAATAAATTCCTGGCTACGGCCCTGATCGGTAGTCAGGTGTTCCAAAGTGAATAAAAAATGCATGCCCGTCATGCTTCGGAGTATGCCTGGTTCCTGTCCCTTTTCGGAGTTTTGGTTTTTAGATTAGTTTTCTTGCCGTCAATCGATTTGTGATAGAAATTTTTTTGCATGTTTATTTCTTCCCGGCATTTCATGATGATCCATTTTCTTTATTTTTCCCCGTTTATTAATTGAAACCACAATCGCAATAATGTGACCAAAGCAGGATACACAATATCACGTTTGATATTCAAAAAATATTGCTTCGCAAATAAAAGGCAGGCCCAAAAACAAACATATCTAGGTACTTAAAATTCGTGTCCCACATTTTGAAAAGCCTGTTCGGGAAAATCTCTGGGCATCGGTCAACCTGGACATCGGTCAATTGACCGATGCCAGCAATTATTTACGAATTAGCGAGATCGAAAAAACAAAGGATTTTGACGACCCCACTCCACTTAGAAAAAAAGTCCAAAGGAGGCAAATCTGGTAAACTGGGAATTCTCGACAAGAATTTGACTTTCCTGCCCACCGCGTCAAGTTCTCGCGTGCACCAAGGTCCTGCTGGACTGGCATCGTGATGATGGGCCTCTCAGTTTCTTTTATTCTGAGAAGCGAATCTGCACAAATGAAAGAATTGCAAATGCTTGGTGATCAAACAGTTGGGTCGCCTTCTCAGAGGTTAGAAGTGAGGACAAATGACAACCCGAACCAAAGATTCCGATTACAAATTTGTTTTCCGCCTTTGATCACGGAGGTGGAGTGTCTCTTGTGGATTGACCCGCTCAAATGTCAGGCCATTTTGCTTTCTGACATGTTGAAGAGCTATATAGGGCCTCTTTCGTCGGGAAATCGAAGCACCATTGTTGGATGGCGACGAATTTCGTCACTGATTAGTGATTGTTTAACGAAAAAACCTTCGCTTTTCCGGTTTGCCCCGGAATCTCTTCAGTGCGCGTGCAAAACACCAGGCCTTTTCCCTGGAAGCTCTCGTCACGTTGCGATGAGTTATTTCGTCGAATGTCCATTCCCTTGTCGCAAGTTCCGTCATCGTTTCCGTTTTCTGGACGTTTTTCGTGACAAATCGCCTAAACTGCACTCGTGCTCGACCTCGGTTTCCCTGGGCATTTTTGGTGGAAATTGAGCAAAGGTAGTTCGAGGAAACTATTTTTCTGTGAGCAATAGAAAGCACAAGCTCGAATCTTGTCCCTATCAGTGAACATCGATGTTATGAGAGTGAGCGGAAGTTTTGGAGGCATGTAAATGAGTCTTTAGCAGCATGCGTCTTATCGAGATTCAAACTGTTTTTTTTTTCAGTTCGAAAAAATGACTTCAATTACAAAAACTGCAGGCGAAAACAGGTAAAAGACCAGTGACCTGTAATGGAAGCAAGCGGAGAAGCTTATTCGGCTGAACGATCAATGGGAATAAAAATCAAATGGGAAACGCATCAATTAGCCGCACAATACGGCTATTCGATTGTAATTATTGTAGACCCCGGAAAACGAAGTGTAGTTTAGAACGGTCCAAATATCCAAATGTGAAATAGCTTCCAAGACAAATGACCGAATAATTGCCACGACTTTCACACGCCAACGGGAAATTCTTTGCATTAGACAGGCCTGATTGTGGACCTCTGATCGAGACAATTTCGCGACACCCACAAGATTTCAAACTTTTTCGGGGTCTCAGCAAGCACCTGCAAATCCATACCATTGAGCCATTTTATGGCGATAGCTGCCTCAGTTGGCGCAACTGTTCAATAGGGGGCTGTGCTTGGGCCGAAAGATGGGCGAAGTTTTGAATTTTGTCAGTTCGAATTATTAATTGGGATTTCCATTACGAAGTGCAAATCCAAACATTGGATTTCACGCAGCGGAAGACTTGCCATGTGTTGCGTGTCTCGGGGTACCTATACAAGTTAGGTATATTTGTATGGAGTGCAGCCAAGAGGTGCATGCAGTGCAGGTGAATGCGCCGAAAGTACCTCTCCACCGCCCCATGTCTCTTTCCATTTCCTGCTTCGCCTATTCAGTCCCGTTATGCTTTTCAAGTGAATTTGTTGTGCTTTTTCCCTTAGTTCCATCCCTCAATCACTTGTTTTGTTGAAGAGGTTTTTGGCCTTTTCCCTTTCGTTTCCTTTCTTCGTTCGCTGCGCTCGCTAATGTTGCCTGTCAGTTAAGTTGAGGCTTTTCGAATAGGTAGGTACAGCTACTATGAAAAGCGCAACGGGTTCGCTGTCAGTGGTCATTGGCCTCGCTCATTGGTTTTCGCTGAACTTCAAAACTTTGAATCATCTTTGGAAATAGCATACGTTTTGTTTGCTGATTTTGACTGGTAAAGTGTTGGTGTTTTGCCGTGTGATTTACTATAAACGTTTTCATTATAATTATTCTTTAGTCACCTTTATGGAATTCTGCTTCACCCCACCATCAGGAAAGCTCTGCTGGTCACAGCCGGTGTATATGAACGGGTGCTTGGAATAACGTCTATTTTTTTAACGTCTAAAATTCCGAAGAGTCTGGCCTTAGAAGAAACAGAGGTTAGGTTAGGAAATATGGGTTTTTCGGTTAGGTTAAGTTTAGCTTTAGGGTTAGGTTAGGGAGGTTAGATGTACCCTGCGCCTTTCAGAAAATATTAGACGTCATTCGTGCTGCAAATTTAATCGAAGCGCGAATGATTGCGACAACGGACGCGCACACGAATACGAGGATAAAGTTTCATGCACTCATCTACACACAATGCTATGAACTCACCCATTTTACGCAGGGAAAGGAATTTTGCTTGCAAGAATTATTATCTTGTTTTAAATCCGAATTGGAATAGTTTTCGTTTTTCACTTTGCTTCAGTCTCACATTTTCTGAATATGGCAGTCCATTTGGTATGTTTTATTCCCAAATGACGAGGAAACACTGGATTGGAAAGATGGCGTTGTTACCCACCTGTATATGTAATTGTTTATTTGATATATTTAGGTAGGTATGTATGGGTACTCGTAGGTTGGTTTCATAAAATGATGAATTCGACAACTTTGCCGAGATCATTTTCATCAGCGCAACTTTGTAAAAGACAAAAAATTTAATGTTTTCTTGTTTTCAAAGGAAAAACGTGCGTTTTTGTTTTGGGATTTTTTTTTTCGGAATTCAAAAATCGCTTTGGTTTTAACGGGTCAACTCGTTGCACAATCAATGAAAATTCCGAACACCGGAGGCCTGCGTGTGCATACATATTGGGGAGAGATGTGCAAAATAGGATACTTAAGAGTTCTAACCTCATTTATATCATCATTTTGCCAAACGCAAGAGCTGGTTTGCGATTTTTCGAGGCTCATCCATCTATCGCGCCCATCAGTATTTCAAGCAAAATAAAAATGATCCGAACGCGTGAAACTCGGTGCGGAATGACCTTTTCTAGGATTGGTCAAGGTTACCCGTTTTACACTGCAGGGCAGATGTCCCCACTTCGCCCAACTGAAATTTAGCTATAAAGAGAGCGCAGGCCTGCTTGGCCAAATGGGTGCTGATGTTGGCTCTTTCTGCCAGTTGAAAGGCAAAGAATCTGACATCGAACCTCGTCAGGTCAAAACGTTTTTCGCATGCTCAAAATTTGTTCCAGCAGTTGACGTTCCAGGAAATCACCGAAGATCTATTCAAATGTGATCCAAGAACAAAACTTTCTTGAAATCGATTGCTTTCCGTTTGGCCACCTCAACACGTCTCTCCAACGTTCTTTTTTGGGGAACTCCGAAGGCCTTTGCTGCTCTTCAATAACCCATCTCTTTCCTCGTGACAGCTTTATACTCTGTTCACACTG
>JASGXE010016837.1:0-11392 GCA_030068105.1 Sinentomon sp. SZTP_YWyxl
GTCATCGAGAACAACTTGAAGAATGTGATGAGGCACTGACTTTTGGGCGGGATGGGACTCCCCCCCATCGACGACATACAGCATCTGATCTCGAGTACGCAGGAACGTGCCACTTTGCCAGGTGTCTTCTAAAAGATGGCTTAAGGTGTGTACCAAGTTTCATCTGCCTAGCCCCACTGGAACTACCTCAGGCACATTACTTTTGGAACAGCCCTCGTATTGCCCTATACGCAAAAGTCGGCAGTTTACGCAGGTCTCTCATAGCTGAAGTTGCGCATTCTGTCAATATTGTGACTGATCCCTCGCTCGCGTGTCCTGACCACAGGTTTATGATTTCACACATGAGAACATGCTCCGTCGCTTCACACCGTCCAATGCTAAGTTTCGTCTGGCCGAGCGCTATTCAAGATTTTTCTCGTTTCTCATATGTTAGCACCTATTAAAGTGACGCCGAAAGTCACGACCTGCCGCACGTCACGGCGTCTACATCGACGCTATGCTGATAAAATCTTGTTTTTGGCAAATTCCTGTGAAAAGATGCGCTAACAGCTCAAGGAGGGACAAGCACCAACGGGTCAATTAAATTAAGTTATGAGCGTCTGGGCATGAGGTTGTTTGGAGCGTTAAGGTATGGAGACCCCGGTTGACCTGTGGCTCTCGCACGAGGAGTCTGCGTGATGGCTGTCTTGCGTGATATACCATAAAGCTAGGGTTACACTGTAGCTTTTTCAACGTGTTTCAAAAATGAGAAGTTCCGTTCAATCTGTCTCGACTTTTCCCTTTCATGCTTCGTCCTCGAACTGGCGACAATCAACAAAAAGGAATTTGTGCAGATTCAGCCTACCACGAGATCGTCTACGTGATCAGTGCAAATCGTACATAAAGTTTTCGCAAGAAGCATTTGGAATGTCCTCCCCTGAGGGCAAATGTGCCCTGGGTTTAATTTTACCTCCACACCAATTAAACACGGGCTGGAGTGCAGGATAGGGAGACGGATATTGTCCTGTCATCGGCACCCGACCCAAGTAGCGTCTATAAACTACCCACATCTGAATGACAAGAGACCACCATAATTAAAAACACACATCCATAGGGTTGCAATTCGGCTCCGTCCAAAGTCAAAAGAGAAAAGGTATGAAAAAGAAAAAGAGGAAAAGGGTGTCTGACCGGGTATGTATGTCTAAAAAAACAGTTCAATTGCTAATCGGAACTTTTCTGACAAAATGCAAATAAAATGCATTTAAAATCTTGTGTCAATTACAATGTCAAAGAAAACGCCAAAAAGATGTCGTCTGTGAAAGAAAATTGGTGTTTCGTATCCTGTCATTCTGCAAGAAATCCATTCGCGTGCTTCAAAAGTATCAACATTGAGTGATCTCGTGTAGTTCATGCTTATCAGTTAACAGTTTCTATTTTGTACAGCATGCCCAAGGTAGTGAAGACACACAGGACATCACACTGGCCCAATTTTACACTTTCGACGGTCGAAAACTTGTTCACCGCGCGAAAAAAGAGAACAAAATTGCTATTCTCTTCGTGATACTGCCGCATTGCTAAAATTCTCCCCCAGAGGACAGGTTCAACGAATACAGGCGATAATGGAAATACATGGCATAGCATTTTTCTATACAGTTAGTTCAAAGCGAGGACAAGCTGTACAAAATCCTCGATTTTTTTATATTGCAGTTGAGGGGAACCGGGTTCAAAACTGCCGGTGTGGCACATCAAGATTTCAACGCACGTATCGATCGCTTCCCTTACATATCGCATGCGAGTGTACGAGTATTATAGTTGCCGTTTCTTACCGAAGCACGAAATGTCGGTCGACAAGTGCGGAATGTTCTTGACCAGAAACATAAAAATTGATGAGATAACATGGATGCAAATTCGCTATAGGCCTACTCAGGTATATGGGCGCATGTATTTCTAGAAAACCCTAGCGATGCGGCCGGTTTTTTTTGCGCTCTTGAAATAGATTCGCGATTTATAGCTCCTTTTCTTCTTGCTTGGAGTCCAGACTTTCGGCATTCCTCATTCTGCGAGGCACCCAAAAACTGCTGTCCAATATACATCGACTCTATTGGCCTGCATTTTCTTTTGGAAGATTTGTTTGGTTACAGTATTTTCAGTTTGGTGCGGATTGTTGACTTCCATAATGATAACAATGCTTTGAGATAGGAAATTATTTGATTAAGAGGATTTGGGCAGATAGATTCAAGGGGATTTCAGGTTGCAAGAGTTGTGCAATTTGACCAACTTGACAGCCTCTAACTCCCTGGAAGTTTGACACAATGGATAGAATAATACGAAATGTTAGAATTTCGTCGGTAAGCTTGCCCACGAGGTTTTGCAAACTGCTTACGGGACAAGTTTTAAAATATCATGAAAATAAATAAAATTATTTTAAAAATTGTAATTTAAAAAAAAACATTCAACGAGGCCAATACAAAGCGTTCCACGATTTACTTCGCGCAGAAACACTTCACCTATATACCTATTTAACACCTGTTGTTTCGAGCTGGTTTGTCGAGCAAGTTAACCGTTTAATTGAGAACCATGCAAGAAGCTTTATTGCATGGTGAGTATCGCCGATTTTATTTCGCACAAAAGTGCAAAACAGTGTTAAATCAATTGTGCAAATTAACCTCTCTTTCTCGCCGCATTTGTACGACTCATCAAATTGGATTCCTTTTATTTGCGTCCGACCTTTTTCATCTCCTCACGACAAGAGTTCAATATGAAGCTGATCCGTTCCACGATCATTCACGAATTATTTTTTCTTGATGAATCTTCTCTCAATAAATAAATATTTACCTAAAGGTAGTCATAGTCATTAATATCTGCTGTTGTGCTCGAAAGATCTGTTCTGCAACAAATTTCTGAACGAGTCATTCTGCTTCCATATGTATCTCGAACTTCAACAGTTTTTCATTTTCATGTCTCAGCAAAAACCACTCATTTGGGACTAAATCAAACACATGTGAAAAAACAACAAACACAAATCATTGACACTCACGGTGAATCCTGCTGGAAGAAAACGGACCGATTTTTAAAACGAGGATAGGATTTCCAAATTCCGCGGATTGCACAATTTTTTACCGAAATTCGTAAATGCTGTTCAACATGGATTTCGCAATCCCGCAAATCTGTAAAAATGTGCTTTTGCCTCGTCGGAAAACGCGGACTGATGCCAATCCATGTTTGAGATGCTCGACAGCTCTCACGCGGCGTCAGACGATGATCCTGCTGGGAGTCTGAATGAATGGGTTGATGTGGGCGAAAAGAAGCCCTGGGGAACACCCCGAAAACCTTACACAAGTTTAAAGTTTAAAGTTTAAAGTTCCGGTTTGACAAACGAATTGCCATCCGGAATGGCTGGTCCGTCTTATTCCTCTGGGTCTGACAGTGGTCGTTCAGAAATCGGCAACACGCATTGCAAATCTTATCTTATTACTTTTATAATTTCTGGTGTTTGACGATTTTTGCTCATTCGTATTGCGTCACCCACACAAAAAGCAAGCATTTCGCGACTTTCCCGTTTTTGGACTGATTCAGTTCTCGTTTTGATGTGATTCTGTCTCAACGAATTGTTCATTCTGGTATTTTGTGATGGTGGCCCAAATATTTTAAAATAGCTTTACGTAACTTTCTGGAGTTTTTGTTGCTTTCCTTTTGCAAATTTGCAAATATTTACAAACCTCTCGCCGCTAAATCGGCTTATAGTAGACATGGTACCGAATGATTGCGGTCGGGTTTGTTTTTACCCATGTCTGCTGGTGAAAATGCACAGAGTTTGGTGCTGACAAAAATTGATTTGGAAAAAATTCTTCTTCAAACAGAAATTTCTCAGCAGTAACGGAGCCACTCCACACAGCACATTCAACTCACTGGCGTTTTGAAACGGCGGTGGGGAACAACTTGTAAATTGACGTCACTTGATCTACTTCCCTTCATTTCTCCATTATTCCTATCTGTGAATACCAGTCCATCTCCTTCATCTGCTTACACCTGCCGTGAATGTTTATACATAGCCCTTATAATCTCCGTTTCCTTTGTCAAAGATTCGGTTGATAAAGAAGCGGGCGTATAAAGACGTCTTAGAAAGCAGCATTTACAGTTCTGTTATAGGGCAACTTCGCAACATTTTGCTATGTTAATGGATCCAAGGATTAAAAGTCACAATTTGCACAATTCAGGTTGTTTCAATGCCAAATAGACCTCCAACATCATCGCTTCTCAAAGGTCAGTCGTCCAACTGCGCCAGGAAGAGCAGTGTACACAATGGATGGCCTGGGCAATCACTTTTTGCAGGAACAATGAATAAGTGCGTGGCTGAAAATACGATATGCAATAAAATGTGATAAAAAGTGTGCACCATATTCGAACGCTGAACTTCTGTCGAAAGCCCATCCCAGCACATGCAAACTTCAGTGCACAGTCTTTCAAGCGGCGCTGCATAGTTGTTCTCTGTCCGCCGGTGTCGGCAACATCAAACAAAAACACATAAATGATATTCCATGCATACAAGCACTGCAAACAGAACAATAACTGTTCACTTCTTTTTTTGGGTTTTATTAGTGGTGTTTTGCAATGCAGTATGTTCTGCAATTCCGGGAAGACCTCCGAACATGGTGGCCCCACGTGTTTTCCGATATTTTGGTTTGCAATCGTTTTTTTTTTTGTTTCCCGTCCCCCATCATTCTTCAGTGCAACGTTGAATCTCTGGATAACACAATTCCGCATACTTCTACAAGTGCTTTTTTCAGTCTGACAACTGACCTGTCTGCAGCATTCGCGAAAAAAAAACAGTGAGAGAATTTTACACAAGGCCGGAGAGAACTTTCTCCGCCCTTGGGTAAAATTCTCTCACTGCTTTTTTCGCGAATGCTGCAGACAGGTCAGTTGCCATTGGACTGGAAAAAAGCACTTGTTGTCCCAATCAGGAAGTAGGACCTACCTCCCAACCGTCCCGATAGTTATCGCCCAATCTCACTTACTTGCATTTTGTTCTAAAATTTTCGAGCAAATATTGGCATCAGAGACTTCTTGACCGAGAAGGAGATCCTTCATCAGAACCAATTTGCGTTTCGTGAAAAGATGTCTTGTGAGACCCAGGTGTTGCTCTTGGTTGATGAGATCGCCAGAAATATTGACAACAACCGCCCGACCCAAGCGGTATTTTGGACCTAAAAAAAGCATTTGATCTTGTCCCACATGATAAGTTTCTTATAAAAATGGGCATGTTGGGCTTCCCTACTTTTATCCTGAAATTATTCAGACGTTTTTTCGAAAAACGCACCCAAGTCGTCTCCATCAATAACGTCAACTCATCAGAATCCCCTGTCACGTCGGGTGTACCCCAGGGTAGCGTGTTGGGCCCCTTATGGTTCCTGATCTACATAAACGACATCTGTTGTTCGTTTGTTTGCGGATGATATCGTTGTCTATAGAGTAGTCTCTTCCCGAGATGATGTGTTTAACCGTGTCTTCTGGTTTGGCATATTCTGGTTTGGTATATTCGGGTTTGGTATATTCTGGTTTGGTATATTCTGTTTTGGTATATTCGGGATTGGTATAATTCTGGTTTGGTATAAATATTCTGGTTTGGTGTTAGCATGGAGCACATCGTACATTCTGAAAACCCACGGGAAAAAGCAATCAGTTCTCCAATTTCTTCAATCCATCCTCACAGCTGAAAGTAAAAAAGGATCGATCATCCTGCTGATGTCTAAACACATAAATAAACGTTTGACGAGTGTTGGGGAGCATTGTCGATGATGAATTTGATGACGCTGATGTGGCCATCTTCAAACCACCGCTGGAGAGCACAAATTTAATGTGTTTATCCCAATCCTTGTTTTTTTCGAGGGTTTGGATGTTGATTCCCGGAAACCAAAAGCGTAATGCTGCTTTTGAGCTTGCCCTTGGTCGTTCTTAACCAGCTGCCAAGTTGAAGTTGTGAAAAATGATCACCAACCCGGATTTTCGAACTGAGAATTCCTTTCTCCGTATGGTATTCATTTTTGAGATCTCATGTTGCAGGCATAAGTTGTTGTAATACTGCAGAAGAAAGAAACAGTGCAAAACAAGTCCTGTTTTGTCCCGATTTGCGAGAATAACAAGCCCCTTATACTGAAACGCTAAGATAGTTTAAATTGGGGATTTTTTGGTCTTTCAATTTAAACTTTACGAGTGTTCTTTCAATTTAAACTTTACGACCAAAAATGAACCCACACACCGCAGTCATCTTTCTTTCAGAACTAAGTTTTAATTCATGTAAAGTGAGATCCACAATTTGGGCTTGCATAAACTTGTTCACTCCTAATTTACGAAAAATCTGAAGAAGAATATTTTCAGTTTAAAGATGTGTGTGCGAGTTGTCGGGCTTAAAATATCTTTTCTATTCACCGACGGATGGCAACAGCAAAATGTTATGACTCTTGTGGCTATACGAAACAGATGTTGTTGGGTGATTGATTGGAGATTTTTTCTACCTGAGCTGCATTTCGCATGAAACTCTTCAGGATGTCGATTGTGGTTGCAAAAGTCTTCCTCTGGCTATAGGTACTAAAGCATATTTAGGCTATGCATGCTGCTCTGTGGCATAGGCCCTGCGTGATATTCCAAAGGACGAAGAACACAGCATTTCTCGAGCCCTGCGCATGTTTCTCGCTCGCGGCAATTTTTCAATCACCTACCTATATAGGTTGCAGTGGTCCGCCTAAGTTTCGTACGACTATGTGACAAAATGGTATCCTTTCGAGATCGCTAATGTTATCCAGAAGAGCGCCCTTTCTGAGAGTGTATGATGGTAACAGGAAGCGATTATACCAATCCAGAATTGAATTATACCGATCCAGAATTATACCAATCCAGAACCCGCCATATTGCGTTCTGGTTTGGTATAAAAAAAGGTCAAAAAGAGGTAGAAATGATGATTATACCAAACCAGAATATACCAAACCAGAAGTAGCCGTGTTTAACCTGCAGTCGGATCTCAACCAGGTCTTCATGTGGTGTGGCGCCTGGGGCATGCAAATCAATACCACCAAAACTAAGGCTATGCTATTTACAAAAAGAACTAGACTTCCAGCTATGGTAAAAATTTATGTGATGAATGATCAGCCTATTGAAAACGTAAAGTCATTTAAATACCTTGGTGTTCTGATTGCTCATAATCTCTCTAGGCGGGACCACATTATTTCCACTTGCAAGAAAGCTAAAATGACCCTCGGCTTCATCCAAAGGAATATGCGGTATGCATCCAGGGAAGCCAAACTCAAAGCATATTTATCCCTTGTGCTGCCAGTAATTGAATATGCCTGGGCTGTTTAGGACCCGTTTATTCGGGATGACATCTCCAATATTGAAAGGCCCAAAGGAAGGTAGGTCGTATGATCGCCTCCTCATACTCCAGATACACAAGTGAATCTGGTTTGTAGAGAGATCTTGGCCTGCCAACTCTTACTTGTAGGCACAGGGACCGTCTGTTTTCGGACATGGCTCCAACTGCTCAGCGGAATAATAACCCATTCCTTCAACTTTTCAATGCCCATACCAAAACGCTTTGCCCATGCCAAAACGCTTTGCCCATACCAAAACGCTTTTTTAAAGCGTTTTGCCCATACCTCCCATCCCATAAGGGCGATTCAGCGTCGAACCGATAACGGACTTGCTTTAAATGCCCCTCTTTGCAAAACTATAACCGTTACTTTAAGTCGTTTTTCCCTCGCAGAATTAGGGATTGGAACAACCTTTCCTCTTCTTCACTCCTTATTTCACATGCGATTGCATCCCTGGGCGACACACCGGCAGAGCGTAATCGATTGCTAAACGTGGTTGTGTATCCATACGATTCTTCTCTCGCTTTTTCACTGTTTTCATCCCATGTCCTTTTCCCCTTCTGTCAACAAAATATTTGCGACAGCATTGTTTGAATAATAATTATAATTATGAATAATATTGTTATTATGGCGTCACAAATAGAAATCATAATTCAAAGTTTTTATCATCATCATGATCAGACGCACGGCATTTTTGATGATATTTCGCGGAAAATATTTGCCTGACACGCAAAAATTGGCAGAGATTCTGTGATAAAAGAAAATAGCCAGTAATGTTCGTCGGTTGCAAGAGAATGGTATTGTGTAATCGGGAAAGAACTGTACTGATTTTTAAATGTTCATGAACCTGAACTCAGCTGGCTATCAAGAGCGCGGAGTATAGAGTTTCCTTGGCAAATATTTCTTAAAACTACTTTGTCCTGAAAAAAAATCCAAACAAATTTTATACGCGATGATTTCCGTTGCATTTAGGTACCAAGATAAGAAAACACCTGTGGTCTCTACACTGTCAAAATCTGAATCTGTTTCGGCACTCTGCGTGCCACAAGGCACCATAAAATTGGTGAAGCGTATCGCAAGGATTGGTCGCCTAAACTGTCCACCTACATGCTCTAAACCAGCGGTTTATTCATTGCAATACTTTCTGACCACCTTTTTAAACACTGGCTTGGAAATGGAACTGGCTTATTTGGGACCTTGGCTAATTTGTCAAAGACTTTGTACTCTCCAAGATGAGTGTACAAGCACAGTTTACATACTGTATCGCGTAGGTATCTGACCCGAGCTTGTCGCATGAAAATTGAGTTCCTGACACTCATTTTTCCATCCAGAAATGGTTCGAATAAGACCCATAAGGCTCGTGATAAGGAGACGTTGAGAACGTGTTCCAAATAGTGGACAACTCCCATTTATTTATGTGGTCTTATTTTACACCAGACTGAAAGAAACGAGTTCACGGAGGAGAGAAGGGTTAACCCTTCTCTCCTCCGTGAACTCGTTTCTTTCAGTCTGGTGTAAAATAATAACACATAAATAAATGGGAGTTGTCCACTATTTGGAACACGTTCTCAACGTCTCCTTATCACGAGCTTTATATAGGTCTTATTCGAACCATTTCTGGATGGAATAATGATTGTTAGATGAGTGTGTTAGATGAGTGTGTTAAATGATGTGTTAAATGAGTGTTACATCGAATTCGATGTAAAACTACTTCGGTGGAAAGTTCGGTGCGATACGCTCGATTTTGAACATAAATGAGGTCGTGTTGTAAAGTTCTGTCTGTGAATGAATGGACTCTCTTCAGTTTTATTTTCAGTCTGCATTGAAATTTTCAAAAAAGAGTGTACGGTTTGCATCAACGCAGAAACTGGTCTTCTATTTTTTATTATTTGTGCTTGCAATATCGATTAGCTCATAATAATCACCAAACAACAGGTGTTCTATTGTTTTGATTTTCGTCGTCGCGGCATCGTGCCTTGCATCTGCGACCTTTCTTTTGAGCGAATGACTGGCCTTTTCATACGTTGAACAAGAGCCGAAATGCTTTTGCGGCCTTTGGTTTCAGCGATTGAAAGCTCATCGCTTGCTGGCGACGATTTTGCTGATAACAGAATTAAGCAATCAGCTGCATGCTGGCTACACACGCTTCGGATATTCGAAAACCGACCCGGTCAGAGGGAGTAAAGTTCAGGCAGCCAATTTATGTACTCCCTCTGACCGGGTCGGTTTTCGAATATCCGAAGCGTGTGTAGCCAGCATGCAGCTGATTGCTTAATTCTGTTATCAGCAAAATCGTCGTCAGCAAGCGATGAGCTTTCAGTTGCAGAAACAAAAGGCCAAAAGCATTTCGGCTCTTGTTCAACGTATAAAAAGGCCAGTCATTCGCTCAAAAGAAAGGTCGCAGCTGCAAGGCACGATGCCGCGACCTGTTGTTTGGTGATTATTATGAGCTAATTGATATTGCAAGCACAAATAATAAAAAATAGTAGACCAGCTTATGCGTTGATGCAAACCGTACACTCTTTTTTGAAAATTTCAATGCAGACTGAAAATAAAACTAAAGAGAGTCCATTCATTCACAGTCAGAACTTTACATAAATTGGCTGCCTGAACTTTACTCGAATGACGGGGGCTGTCAATGAAAGTCAAGAAAAGCCTCATCATATTCGGGCGAAATTAATACCGAAGTATAGTTTTCCACTGAATCTCTCTCGCCACTCTCATAGTCCTTGCAAATGTTACGCACTGGAACAACATTCTTTCATCCGCAGTGGATTGTAAAAAAGAAAGAATTGCGCAAAGCCCGCTAAGGATGTATTCGTAGCGCGAGTGTTAACAAAAATGTGATTTTCTTTGAACGACGGCATTTGACTTCGTGAAACTCCAAGCAAATTCCAACCATCGGAAAATCACCATGCAGCATTCGCATATGCGATCCTCCAGACCAACAGTCTTGGAAATCACCTTGTCTTGAATTTCGGTTTCCTCCAGTCAAAATGGCGAAGCGTTGCCGCGAGAGAGAGGTGTTGTTCTGAGCATCGAAAAACAATGTTTTCCGCGGGAATGGCATTTTTATTACACAAGCTGCAGTGCTCGCACTTTTATTGTTTTCGTATATTTCCCTGTTTTGATGCATATTTTTTGCTCTCTCTCTTGAAGCGCTTGTTTGAAGCGCAAATGCCTTTGTTTATTGCTGCCTGTAGTTCAGAGTCACGTGCCGTAAGTGTAGAAAAGCATGTTTTTTGGTTTAGTACAATGCATGGCACGAGCTCAAAGCGACAGAGAACGGCTTTTCTTTCTGATGTCGATTTCTCTGGAATGCCAACTATCGAAGAATTCACATGCATTCCGTAGATCTCACGGGATAGATAGGGAGTAATTTTGCGGCTAGTGAACCAAGATCTCCAGCACTGACAATGTGGCAGATGCCTCTGGGCGGTTAAATTTCGTTTAGTATCTTAAAATACGGAAATTCGCATTCGCAGCCGATACCAATGGATTGAAGATCCGCAGACACATGTAAAACAGATTTTACAGAAATACTTACACTGGAGATTGGGAAATTGTAACAGCGGTCCGCGAGTCAGGACGAATCAATTGGTGGTATTCCCCAAGGTCACTAACTCTGACCCTCACACTGAATAGTTCAAATCAACAGGCGGATGATGCATCTTTCTCAACAATAGAAGGGGTTTTTGGCATAAGAGTTGTGCTAAGAAATGAATTTTTCGCAATAATATCTACGAGTATGCCAGTGAATTGGAAATTGAGTGTTTGGGTAAGTGTTAGTGCCTTTGGGGAATACGGCTGAATACCTTCAGGTCCAACTTGCATACCTTGGACCTGGAAATCGCTTGCGATTCGCAGAATGCATGGCTTAAGCGAGTCAAATCATCGCTTTGGAAAGATTATTCGAAAATTGGAGCAAAAATTCGCAAATCCGAAATTGAAACAATTTTGAAAAACAAAATATTTTTCCGTCATTCAAAATCTCCGGCTGAAAATACGCGACAAAAGCATGAACATTTCTGGACTTGAACTGAGAAAAA
>JASGXE010016838.1:0-10754 GCA_030068105.1 Sinentomon sp. SZTP_YWyxl
GTGTTTATTGAATCAACAGAAACACGGCATTCGAAGAGGTGCACCCTTCTTTCGAAGAGGAAAGAAGGGTGCACTCCGAAAGAATCACCTTCTCTTTTAACGAAACAGGCAATTGCATCCGTTCTCCCGCTTGGTGCAACCCCTCCCGTTACACCCTGCACGATTCAGGTCGCTCCCGTTGCGCCATCAGGGCTGCGCAACTAATCTTAATAAAAGCCGTCAATAATTAAAAAACCTATATTTAATTGTTAAATAACGTCCGAAATTATTGTGCTGCATTCTATGTTGAAAGGGGTGGGGCCGGATTTCCATTAACTATAAACAGGGGGAACAGATAGTTTTCCTTAGGCCCCATGTGCATGAGGAATAGAGCGTGGAGAACGCCTTTTTCACATCATCCATTCTGTGAACGAACACCAGGATCAGGGAATTATTTTGTTGTCAAGCCGTTTAAAAACAAAATTTCACGTCATTTTTGGGCTTACAGAAAATTTTGGGTATCAAGAGAAAAGCATGTTTATGAACAAAATTTCACGTCGTTTTCTGTGAATGAGAATCAGGGTTTTTCGTGTGTCAAGCACACTTGACAGACAAAATTTCACTTTATTTCCGTGAGCGAGTGTCAGGGAATTTTGGTCGTCAACATGTTTGTCAAACAAAATTTCATCCAAGTTTCTGTGAACGAGTATAGGTATCAAGGAATTTTGTTTGCCAGAATGCCTTTTGCAAAAAATCACGTCATTTTCTGTGAGAGTGTCAGGGATTTTTCTTTGCCAAACATGTTTGACAAAAAATTTCACGTCATTTTTTGAATGATCTTGTGTCAGAGAAATTTGTTTGCCAAGCATGTTTGACTCACAAAATTTCACTTCATTTTCGATGTGGAAGTATCAGAGAATTTTGTTTGTCACAGCGTGTTTGACAAACAAAATTTCACGTCATTTTCTTCAACTGATTATCAGAGAAATTTGTTTTTGTCAAGCATGCTTGACAAGCAGACAAGCATCATAAGAGGGTCCAAAAGCAACTAAAGTGCCGTTGCTTTTGACCGCAAAATGTTTTCGAAAGTGCGGCAATTGGGGTCCTCGAAGCAAATGCTTGGTATTTGGCAGTATTTGGTGGTATTTTGGTGGTATTTTTCATATTGGTGGTATTTTGGTGGTATATTTGGTGGTATATTTGGTGGTATTTTGGTGGTATTTGGTGGTATTGGTGGTATTTTGGTGGTATTTTTGGTGGTATTGGTGGTATTTGGTGGTATTTTTGGTGGTATTTGGTGGTATTTTGGTGGTATTTTTCATTTGGGGGTATTTTTCATTCGGTGGTATTTTTCATATGGAAATTTTTGTGGCAAATTCCACCAATTACAGAGCCCATGTCAGTCGCATCTTTTGGCGTCAATTCGCATCACTTTTGGCATGCCATCTCGATGTCAGATGTGTCTGGAGTGGCTGTTTTCAAAATGCCTGTCTTCTGATCTCCGTGTCAATCAGTAAAATAAACGACTTCAGATTGCTGCACACCCCTGAAAGTGTATGGATACACTGGTAAAAAATCATAATTAAAAAATCCAGGTGTTTCATTCTTTTTTTGAACTCTTTTGAACTCCCTTTAGGATCAGCTTACTTAATCACTGATCAAGAAAATATGCCCATATGATTCCAACGCCGCATCAGGACAATATGCCTATACACAAAAGCTGGAACATTATGAACGCCTTCTTGGAGCATCCAGCCAGCCAAGCATCCTCATTCAAGCGAATATTTTTTTATCGCCGTTTTAACTATCAATAAAAAGGAATTCGGATCCATAAAATACTTCTGTGGAGTGGTTGGGGGTTGACACATAGGTACTTTGTCACACAATAGGAAGGGATTAATGATTTTTTAGTCTTCGGTTTTCTACAGGGTGGTCGAAATGCCACCGCATGAACCACTAAACCACTCCGCTCAACTGACCACTATATCCTGCGACGGCCTCGGTAAATCTGCATCAGGCGTCTACTCGCATTTGTGGCGGAATGTTCAAGGCTTGGCTTTTCTCCTTAAATCTTCAAGTCAAAGAAATTTCGAAACCTGACTCCCGCTTTTTCCACGCAACTCACTGCGAAAACCAAATCCACAACCCACACTGAACGACATTGCATTTTGTCTGCAAACGTCTGGGCGCACAGCATTGTAAAGCCATGGGTTGCAAAGCATGCCAACAGATCTTGAACGACCTGGCCAAAAATCGCAGACTTTCGCACCTGCATTGCTTCGAAAACGACAGTTCAGAAAAAGGTGGATGATTTTTTTTAACAAAAACAACGGACGAAATTGTGGAGTGCCGCATTGACTCTACAATAAAAAGTTTGGCTTATGTCGCCAGTCTTCACTGTGGAAGGCGCAAGGGGTCGCCTGGCTCTCCTGACCGAAAAACATGCCGAGTTAACGTATCTTTCTACTGACAAACACTTTTTTACCACCCTGAATATGTTTCTAGAACGGGTTGCGCCATTCCCTAGAATAAACAGCGTGAAGCGCACAAAAGTCTTCGAGTTGGGCGACATCAAAAGACGCATGCAAATTTATTGACCGGATTTTCTAGGTATGCAATCCCCAACCCAACGCAAACGCCGATCGTTGTTGCACCGTCGTCGGCATGGTGATCGTCTATAGCTTTTAATACCTGTGCAAGACTGATAATGTTTCACCACTGCTTTGGTAAAGTTGGTGCAGCATAAATTGGCATAACTTGGATTTTCCACTTTGACTTCACAACATCTCTAGTTCTTACATGATTATCATGGCCTTTTTTTTTTATCAGCAACCGGTCCAAGCTCAGAAAATTCTCATTCTGTCGTCTCTTGTTCAAGTTGCGCGATCTAAAGAGACTTTTTGTTTCTGAGAAATCATCCCTCAGGGTTTCAGCGGGGATTGTGTCGAGTTCTCGAACTGGACTGCTGGGCCCTTGGGTCACAGCGGACCGGACCTTTCCAAGTGTGTCGACCCAAGATTCAGAACTGGGACCTCGAGAATCTGCTAATTTCCAACATGAAATAGATGATTGTGTTTTGAATGACACTCTATGGTGTACGCACTGTAGGTACTCCGGCATTAGGCTCAAAAGAACATCCATTGGAAAAAAGTTCCCACGAAACAATAGCGCCGTCACTTCAATCGAAAGCATTTTTTCTGAAAGCCCATTCCATGCATAGAAAAATAAATTCCACCCTCCTCCGATAGAGTGCAGCAAAACGAATCGATGTTGCCTGGCAACGAATAACCAGTTGTGAAGAAGCGCAGATGACATTGCTGGATATCAGTTGAAGAAAATGATGGGGCAACGTCGTTAAGGGTGTCTGTGAGGACCTGCATGTTTTGAATACAAAAATGTATAGCATCCAGCACTCAGCCGATATGAATGAGCTTGCAATAGGTGCGCAAGGGGAGGGTCGCCATGGCCTGAAGACAGAGGGCCAGCTCAAGATTGCAAAATTCCGGCACCTGGGCTCGCAAAGAGGCCCTTTGTTTGCAGTATGCAAATGGCCCTTTTAATTTCAACCCTTTTAAAAACCGGATCGATATGCCGATCGGCCAGAATTTTTTGCGCCTCTCTGGCAACGTTGCAAAAAAAGCGAATCCGATCGATCGCAGAACACAGATATGCAGACGTCGCTGCGCAGTTCGCAATAAAGTTGCACCTCCGATTTCAAGTCACGTTCCTCGGCCTTTTGTTTCCATGGCAACGCGAATGAGTCAGTATAAAAGGGATCGGAGAAACGTACGGCGGTTCATTTGTGAAAAAGCTCTTGTGCGAGACGTTTGAAAGGATTTTTTCTGCGCCTCCGTGCTTGGAGATTGATGGGTTCCAGCTGCGCGCGACCTCCTTACAAATCGTGCTGAAATGACCTCAAGGTGCAGGAGGCCAATAGGACCACCAATGAGACTCGACGAACTGAGAAACCGTGGGAACCGAAAAGAAAAATTTTGCAGCTGCTGGGCCTGCGAAATTTTATTTTCATTGTTTTAGCCTGCAAGCTGACCAACCATGTATCAGCTTGTCACACTGATTGGCCGAGTTTTTGCTGCAAAGGGAATTGCAAAATGCTCAAAGATCGATGCAATAAATTTGGCCATGCACAGGAGATGAATGCGCTGATGTTTGTAATTTTTCTCACACCGATGGCCTATATTCAGTACCAACCCGCCTGCTTCTATTCGAGAAAAGATTACTGGTGTGTGTTCCGATCATATAATGGAAGTTATTTCATTCAATTTAATTTTTCATTTGATTTAATGTTATGTAATTTAATTTAATTTAATTATGCAATACCTCCCACAAAATGTGTTGGGCAAGAAATCTGAAGCACAGGTCAATGGTCACAGACAATTAAAAAGAAAAGTCAACGAATAGATTTTGCAATAAGCTACATGAAAAACAAAAAAGACGACAAGAAAAATGCTGGATTCAACGCAGCCGAAAATCATGCCAATGCGGTCTGTTGATTAAGATAAACGAGAACTTTTGAGAAAGGGGCCAAGGGGAATCTCGGGGAAGGGTATTTTTCCATTCCCTTATAGTTCTGGGGAAGAATGCCATTTTTTCGATTTTTTTTTCATTTTATTTATTTCAGTATGTTTCTACAAAATATTTTTACAATCATTTTAACAAATACTTTTTGTAATAAAACATTTTTACACAAAAATAAATGAAAATTGTATTCACGCAGCAGGCTCTCGATAATGCCACCGGTTGCTGATGTCTGCATCAAAATGTGTCAGTCAGAGAAGGATTTCATCCGTTGCACTGATCAAAATTGCGGCCGTGAAAGCTGTCAACCGTGACCGATCCATGCCACACAAAAGTTGTCCTATTTCCGATAGCATGATAGCACATGAAACAAAACCTTTCCATGACGGTGCTCATCATGCACTCATGCACTTGGAACGGTCTGGCGTAACCTTTATGCGATGGTTTTAACCGAGTAATTTTCAACGCAAATGTGCAGTTCCTATAAACAATATCCTATAAATGGAACTTTTTTCGAAAAACCTTTTAGGTACAACCTTTCTGGAATGGATCGAAACACCGACGATCGAACGAATAAGACAGTGATGTTTTCTCTGACGCCGTCATATCAGTCAGATCAGGTCGGGATGCGTTTTTACAAAGAACCCTGTGGCAACTCTTTGGATGGAAAAGAGCGTTTAGTGCAAGAATATTCGATTGGGGCCATGCACTCGCAAGAAAAAGTATTTTTTCTTGTGAGTACATGGCCCCAATCGAGCATGAAAAAAATATTTTTCTTGCCAAACGTTATCTGAACCTGACCCATAACCCTGTTCCCAGTCGGAAAAATGCTCTCTATGGGCTCCCCGGCCTGCCAACAACTGGCTTCAACCAGTTTGCAGAAGTCGACCAGCAGAAAAAATTGCCAAGCTCAGAAACTGGCCATCAAATTTGATGGCGAACCACTGAGATCTTTCAATATTTCAGCCCACTCTTGCAAAAAATTTGGACGTTTGAAGAATTTCGTGCTTTGTGGACCAATGCCACTGGAAAAACTTCACAAACACTTACCATAGTTTTAATTTGGACGCCAAGTAGGACTACATGCCTGGATTGATCATCAGGGTTATTGATAAAGCACATACCTATACACCAACTCGCTATCACATTTTCCACGCACGTCAAATCTACTCCTCCACACAACAATAGCTCACCTGGGAGTCCGATTTTTGGATCATGATTATCGGTTCGATTTTATTCGTGCATGATAGCAGCATGATTTTGAGCCAATAACGACGCAGGACATACAAAAATAGAAAAAAAAATACAAAAAATCATCGCCGTGGCCAATCGATTTGTACACGGGTGTCAGAAATATCTGTTTTTACAAGGGGTCTCTCATTGAAACTGGCTCGAATAATGACTAAATTAAAATCGGATCGGAATGGACGCACGAACGAACGCATATGCGCAACTGGATACCGCCGCGATCGATGTCGGTGCAGCTTGTGCCGATGAAACTGAACACTGTTTAGACAGGAGAATTTTAGTTTTCCGTGGACGGTGGACCCATCATCTTGGAAACGTTCTGCACGCAAATCCATCCTTGGCATTACAAGCCTTCTGTCGTTCGGGAAATTTCCCCGAATTGTGGGCACTGGCGGTGAAAATAAATTCGGTTTAATCAGTGGGATCCTGCAAGGGCGAGCTATTCCGGCTTTTTTCAAACTCTTTCGGTGCTTGTAAGCTCAGTCATCTGTATATGTATTTGTATAAACAGCACTAACCCATCAATCCGAGGTTGCAGATTTGCTGGCCTATAATTTTTAGCATTGAAGTAAATGGGAAAATAAAACCCGCAACCTCGGATTAGCGCTATTCCAGAGCACTTCTCCCAAGGGTTACTAATACAATTTAGGGTTTCGTATGGAAGTGTGTTTTTGTCACAGGCTCGTACTTTTTCACGGAATTCCATGAACTAAATTGGATGAAAGTTATCATGCATCTTCGTGCGCCTTTACAATGTTGGAGTACTCGGATAGCGTTCTCTCCCGGCCATAGGAACATTTTATGCAATTTCGGCTTCCGCGTTACTGAGCAATAAACTGTACCGTCGCACGTTGCCATGCACGCCATCCCGGTCATCCACGGGAAGACCGAATCGAATCTGAAATTGATAGGATTGAAATTGAATGCGGTCATGATCCGTGATCGGAAGGCGATTTAAAATTGAAATGATTGTTTTGATCAAATTGAATTGAAACGGGGGGACCAACTTCACGTGGGTTTGTTGATACGATTCATTTTTTGGTCACAAACGACCAGCTATTTTCGACTGCTGCATGCGCACGCAATGCAGCAGGATTTGGTTTACCTGTTGAAGTCATGCTTTTGTCCAAATTTCGCTCACACAGCATGAACAGCATCGGGGGACTGGGATAGAACGGACTGAGGCAGAAGTGGACTGAGGCAGAAGTGGACTGAGGCAAAACTGGACTGAGGTAGAATTGGACAAAGGAGGGAGTTTTGGAGGGAGTTTTGGAGGGAGTTTTTGCATGGAGGTGGTAGCTTACCCCTGCTATAACTTAACTTAACCTTCCCTGACCTAACATAACCCGCAGAAATTAAAAAAATCAGCCTCCAAAAATGCAAAAAAGTCTGCCTCAGTTCGTTCTGCCCTAGTCACCGGTCCCCATGAACATGCAACGGTAAAACTTAAAAATCAGAAGCTCGGTGTAACCAACTTCCGGACGTGATCAACATTTCACCTTTCCTCATTTCTTAATTATTGCTTTTATCCCATGTCACCTGTCCCTTTTCTCCTCACTACCATATTGCTTGTTGATTGATTTTTGATTGAATGATTATATTTTCGGAGTTTCCTCCTTTCAATATGTACAGAGACCTGTTCTGTGTTACAATGAGCCACAGAACAGCAAAAGTTACCTATGGAGAACAACATCAATGTAGATGTATACATAAATGGACAATCAGAAAGCAAAAAATAGGAACATTAAATTTTAGCAGGTTATTCATATGTCTCATCGATCCAGAACAAAACTATAGTCCATCATGCCATCACCATGCCACCCTATAAGGGCACGTAGTGAATGTCCGGTAGAGTCCGTAAAAGTGTATCTCGAAGTCGCTCCTGTATAGTATAGGGATACTCAATGGCTGGTCAAACACTCTCGCAGGCAGAGCGTTCCACTCCGGGATAGTTCTTCCCAAGAATGAATGCAAGCCGATGTCTCTTTTAAAAGTCTGAGATCGAAGTTTGTAATTGTGGTCCCTGTGAGAGTAGAAGGTTGGCAGACCGAAGGATCCTAGAAAACCGCCCCAACCCCCAACGTTCCCAAGGATCAGGAACAGGCATGTTAGTCGTGCCACACGCCTTCTCGATTGTAGTGATTCCCAGCCAAGTGAGACTAACATGTTTATGACACTACTTCGGCGCCTGTAATCTCCAACCACGAAGCGAGCTGCCCTACGCTGAACTTTTCAAGAGCCGCGATCTGGCATTCACGCCATGGGTCCCATGCTGGACGGCGTATTCCAAAATTGGGCGTACTAGACTGAAATATGCTAGCTCTCTTGTCCTGGGGGGCACTTTCTGTAATTCCGTTTTACAAAATATAGTGCCCTATTTGCCTTGCAAGTAAGCATGCTTATATGGTTGGACCAGTCAAGCTTATTTGTAAATTTAACACCCAGATACGTAAGCTCGGCTCGTGGGAGAAGTGCACAATTATTAAGAACATAATTAAACACAAAACGATCTTTCTTATTACAAAAATTGATTAAATTGCATTTGTCGACGTTCATGGCCATAGCCGACCTATTGCACCACTCTTGAATAAGATCCAAGTCCCCTTGCAGCACCTCACAGTCACCCAGGGCACGCACTTCGGTATATATGATGCAATCGTCGGCAAATAGGCGTAAGCGCGAATTAATGCCTTGCACAATATCATCAATGTAGATGATGAAAAGTAAGGGTCCTAAAATGCTACCCTGGGGGACACCTGATGTGACCGGAAGAGGACTTGACAGGTGCTCTCCTATCCTGACACACTAGGAACGAGCAGAGAGATAACCCATAACCCAGTTAATAGTTGATTTGTCTGCCCCTATAAGCTCCAACTTTCTAACCAAGAGTCTGTGGTTAATCACATCAAAGACTTTCGAGAAATCAATAGCGATGGCATCGACCTGTAAGCTCCGATCAAGTGACACTGCTAGATCCTGCGTGAACCCAGTGAGCTGAGTAGCACATGAGAAACCTGGTCGAAAACCGTGCTGAGCGTCAGAGACCAGAGAGTAAGTTTCCAGGAATCCTCTTATGTGTTTAGCCTTTGCTTAGCCCGACCCGGGCTTAGGCAGGGCCGGCCCATGGTTTTCTGGCGCCCCGGGCAGATTTGATTTTTTTGCGCCCCCAGCCCAGTGTCAGACAGAGCTCTTTGTAAAGGGGGTATGCTGTCACTTATTGGTCTGGGGCAGAGCCCCACCTGGGTGCTGCGGGGTGCCTCTAGTAGGAGGTCTGGGAATTCCGTTCTACAGATGTCCCGAGGTTTTGAAAATTTTGAGTAATTTTGGATGCAAAATAGCAATTTCTCAAAAAATTTCGAACAGATTGCTGTCCTGAACCGCAGTGAAAATATCATTTCTGATGACCTCTTTATTGCCCCAACCTCTTTATAAAGGGTGAACGGCGAAAAAGGAAACGAAAAAGACTGCTTGCAAGTGGCCGTGTCCATTGAAAAGACGTAGCTCTGCTTTCGAACACCTGCGGTGCGATTGGACTCCGCTAATCAGCAAGCAATATCAGGAGAATTTTCAAAAATGTTATCGGCGTTCCGTCTGTGTGTGCATGACTCGTTAATAATAAACATCCATTTTGACTTTGGCAATGCAATCGCAACAGGGTGGGCCGGTGATTCTGCCTGGCACACGATGAGGGCACTCAATTGGGAATGGAGGGGCAAAAATTTTTGCTGCTCCTTGCGCACATAAAAACTTGAAGGTTGGTGCGCCCACAGTCCGGTCCTGTCCAGGCAGTGGATGTCGACAACTGCTCCTGTGCGACATTATCACAACCGCTTGCAAGCAGCATTGGTCGTCAGAATGAATCGTCTGACTGTGGAGCAACGCGTGAATGTTGTGAAATGGGTGTATCAAAATGACAGCCTTGATGCAGCGGCTACTTGCTGGCTTGCACATTACGGCGAACCTGTTCCGGCCAAGTCCACGTTCTGCAAAATCCGAACACCCTGCCGTTGAGATGCAGGCACTTGCTCGTTGGACTTTTGTCATTCCCGCTGAAAACAATAAAAACAAAACTTGTTTTTTTTTCGCACCGAAAAACATTGAAAAAAAAATTCCCGAATGGCGCGTCTGCTGTCGACCGTCCCCGACGTCAGCATCACCAAAAAAGAGGTGCAATTATCGTTTCCATTTTCGCCGTTCACCCTTTTTACTTGTGGGGTGATGGGATGGCGGATTTCATGCCAAAGCCAACAATAATGCCAAACTTAATGAGGTACCGACCAACTTACGACCTCGGGTGCTGGGATGAAGTTCTCATAAGGAAAAGCCCGTCAGCCGCCCAATGGAGAAAAAGCGCGAATCCCGCATAGGCCTACACCCACAGTCGATGTCTGCGGAGGCTTGTTCATCTGGCGCAAAATCAAAATGAATCCCCAGCATACTCGATCGCAAAGTCGTCCGCGGTGTCAAAATGAAGTTTGTGCAGCCATGGCTGCCATTTTAAAAAATGTTAGACTTCTGCTTGCAGGCATCCCTCTTCCCCGTTCAGTCTTCTGCTTGCCAAACCTTCATCCAATGATCCCTTTTTGAATTTTAATGCGATAGCCACCCCATTCCCATTCCAACACGGTCCCCGACGTGTGTTGCATGACAGGATAGACGCTCGGTTACACTTGGGAATGCACTTTATTTGGAAACATTTCCAATTTGGCCAAGTTTGCGCCGTTTGCGGACGTGATCAGCAGTTTTTTTTTTGTTTTTCTAAATAAAAGCGAACCAAAACTGCCCATCTTCACCGCCTGTTGTTCGTTGTCAACCCACTACTAATTATTATCCGCCTGTTGATTGTTTTCAACATCCCACCCACTATCCCCTGTCAACCGCAAATCGCGCCCGCGAACTTGGTCTACTCCACACGTAGACAGGTCTTTTGGAACTGAACTCTTCATCCAGTGCAGAATACACATGCAGATCCCAAACTTGCAATGGAGCAA
>JASGXE010016839.1:0-10736 GCA_030068105.1 Sinentomon sp. SZTP_YWyxl
CGAGTAGGTATATTACAGAAATTTTGATCCTCTGTGAAAATAAGCTCACGTGAATCAACGAAAATTTTGGAAAATCTTTTGGCTTGGTGCTTGGACAAGAACAGTTAAAACTGCGTTCCCGGGAATTCCGAAATCTGACCTGGAAAGTATTCGTGCCAGTGTTGCAGCAAGTGCAATGGAATGCTGCCGGCATTCAAGCTAAAAAAACCCTGTTCTTAACGACCTTTACATTTAAGGATTCTGCATTTTGAAAAGCCATTCTATGTGTATTGTCATGTCTTTAATGTTTGTCGAGCGCACAAGAATTGTTACTTTATGCAGAATGCACAAAGCAATCAATGGTATTGTGAGATAGCGTGAAGGAAACTTTAATTGTTACAGCAACAGTGTGAGAAAAAAATCAAAAATTGCATTCTATTATGTCTATTATGAGACCCATTGCCCATTCCTTTGTCCGAACTTTTCTTCGCGCGTTTAAATGTATTTGTATTTATACAAATGCAGTGACCGACAATTCATTTCTGGTCACAGGTGAAGAACAGCGTGGCAAAACTGTGATTAATGGTTGCAGTCAGGTTTTATTTCGGACAACCCCCATAATGTCGTCAGAGTTACTCTGCTGGAGATGCTTGTGGCATCGGAATTTTGCGTAAAGTGGCGGATGACTTCGAATCCATATGGCAAGAAGAAGAGGCGGTATTGTCCCTGTGAAAAAGCAATTCATTAAATCAAATCTAAAATTCATTCTACGAATATATAGGCGTAAAAGATTGTCATTATTATATTTCTACATTGGCCGCAAAAATGTTCGTACATGGGCGTCCATTATTAACTCAGATTTTCAGGCATGCGCAAAAATGGCTCTGATCTCTGCTAACAAAATGGTTTGCAAAAAACTGCAGTTTTTGCAAACCATTTTGTTACCATTTTGTTAGCAATAGTTTGCAAAACTGCAGTTTTTGCAAACCATTTTGTTAGCAGAGATCAGAGCCATTTTTGCGAACCATTTCAAACCAGCAGACGTTTGTGATCAACCGAAACATGCGCCGAAAAATCATGATATTTTTGCAAAGCGTAACCCTGTATCCAACCCATATAGGTAAAACTGGATGACCCCATCAATCACATCCTTAAAAGTTCTCCAAGAAACTCACAAGAAACAATTCACATTTCAAAAAATAAACTTTCGATAGCAGCAGCTGCTTCAAATCGAGTTTTTCTTTTATTTGGCAAAGTTGTATCTAATTGTTCTTGTGCAGGTTTATAAACCTGGTTCAGGGTTAAAAAAGCCCTGAACCGGCTACACTCTAAAACTGCAATCTCCGTCCATGTTTTAGAGTGTTGCCGGTTCAGGGCTTTTTTCTTTGTCTCTTGTCAGCATCCTGCATGGTGTTTGCTGATTCGGTCAACAAAACGTCCTCAAAATTGGTTTCTCAAAATGTGGCCACATAAAGGCAAGTTCCGGGGCTTTGTATCATGTTTTAGTCAGAAACGTGGACGTTCTCGTAATCCCATGACAATTTTAGATGTAGGGCTTCATGGCAGTGCATTAAAGAAGCGTTTCCCTTGCGAACTATTCAGATGAAAGTGCCTTTTCGTATGCTTTCGTAACATGCCATATTTTGTGTTACACCGATCCCGTGAATTAATTATTTTTTTTTTTATTATTATTATTATTGGTTCAAATGACATCTGCAAAAAGGTTTGGCAAATGTATAAGTACGTAACAGTACATGTCAAAGGTTGTCAAGGAATATAAAAGATGATTAAAAAAAAAAAAAAAAAACACGTAAAAAGTGTCAATGGCTCTTGGAGACAATCATCGTATCATTCGACTGAGGCAAGTGAAAAAATGAAACAACGAAATGATTGCTCGGGGCAAAACTATTAGGATTGAATGACCAGCAACAGCCGTGTGCTTTTCTGAATCAATTTATTCGTGGTTGGCAGCCCATTCCAATCTCTGATTGTTCTGGGGTAAAAAGACTGAAAGAGTGGAGTGAACTTAATTATAGGAACTCTTATATGGCAGCCATTGTCTGTTCGTCTCTGCTCGGAGCGCACCGTGAACATAGAAGGCATCTGAATCTTAAACTTCTTGGAAAGAATTTTGTAAAGAAAACTTAGTCGCTTTTGCCCCCTCCTCGCCCCGAGTGACTCGATGCCGAGGTCAACTAGAATATGAGAAACGCTAGCTGTTCTGGTATAGTTTCCACTAATGAATCGCGCAGCTCACCTCTGAACCCTTTCAAGGGCCAGTGCATGACTAATCAAGAAGGGATCCCACACCACACTTGCATATTCGAGGATCGGCAGCACAAGCGATCGGTAAGCCTTTAGTTTGGCGCCAGAGGATGCCAGATGGAGATTTCGCTGCAGCATGCCGAGAACACCCTGAGCCTTCCCAATTACATAATTTATGTGATGTGCCCACAAGAGGTCATCGCTGATAATGACGCCAAGATATTTAAAAGCAGTGTGCTGTACAATTTTCAAGTCATCTATGGAGTACGACACAGTGCTGGTGCGTTTTGCCCTCGAGCGACTAAAACAAAGAAAAGCACATTTATCAACATTAATGAACATTTTCCATTGTGAGCACCACAGCTGGATGGAGTTGAGGTCCTGCTGTAATGAAACCTTATCGGCCTCAGTTCTGATCTCGCGGTACACAACTAGGTCATCTGCGAAGAGTCGAATGGAACTTCCACACACCTCAACAATATCATTAATGTAGACTAGGAACAAAAGTGGCTCAAGAATACTGCCCTGCGGTACCCCCTTTGGGTTGTCGAAAAATGCATTTGTTGGCCTGCCATCAAGTTTGATTTCCGACGATCTGGAGCAGAGATAGGAGCTAATTAGCTTCGTGAAATTATGCGGAAACCCAAGCAATGTCAATTTCTTAACAAGGAGCTCGTGTGGTATAAGATCAAATGCTATAATATTATACCACACTGATAATTATTTCTTCTTGAATTTGGCTTTTGCTATTTTAAGATGTTTTGGGTGTTTTGCAGACATATCAGATGTTTTGGGTGTTTTGCGGACATATCAAATAAAACAGATTGGTGCGGGAATCACCATTTTATTTTTCTTCACAGTGCTGTTCAAAGTAGGTACACCAACCTATAACACATATTTTTTATTTTCCTTATCACAGCAATTGGAATTATGTGACACCTGGTAGTGAAATTCCACTCACCTGCGATCCACAAACAGGTATTTCGGGAAGTACAATTGACTTCTTGAATCCTTTGTCAAAGCCTGCTTCCATTTGCCAAATTCTTTTCTAGACAAAGATACAGACCGTGTATTGTGCTGACTTTTTTTATATGTGTCTCTCCAGTTTTCCTTGCTTTGAGGTCAGAATTGCAATATGCCCAAACTATACAGAAATGTTTTCGTATACTCAATATATCTACCCCAAATATTCATCTTTCCCGGATTTGTTATTCACTCTAGGACCTTTCCTAAAGTTGGTTACGGGCGTTGTAAACCTCACAGCGTGAAACAAACCGACAGCAAAATTCCTGGCAAAAACAGAGCAGGAATGGGGGAACAGGACCAATTCTCATATTTCTCATTTTCCATGCCTCTTTTTCTTCCATGCCATATTCCCCAAGCATGTATGGTGGGCACATTCCATGGTCCATGGCCATGGGAACCCTGCATTGTAGCTTATGGGACCAACGGTGTCGGCGTCTTTACCCAATTTCACACCCCATCAGTTGCAATATAGCTTTTCTGATTATTTGTAAAAAAACCTGTTCTCCCTCAAAAAATATAATTTGAGCGGTCAGAATTTCAAGTCTCCCCGCTCGCGATGATAGATATGCATTGAAGGTGGTGCGGATTCCACGCAAGAGTATAGCTGTGCTTTTATGATAGGCATCTATCTCGTACATGCACCGGGATGTGCTTTTACATTGTCCATCCGACTACAACGATTGCGCGCGAATTGGAAGCGAATATCATTGTTGCTTGCAGCTGTCACTTGGCTGATCGATAACCATGAACTATACCTGAACCGAACCTTCCCCCTAAAACCAAAATCCACCCTTAACCAACCCTAACATATCCCAAAATGAACCCTTTTTCAGAAAATGTTCAGAAATTACCGTCATTTTCAAATCTGTTTTAATTGTCTATATGCATTTTAATATGAAGTAATTTGGTGTATACTATGGCGAGAAAACTACTTGTGCCGAAAGTACATGCGGTTTTTTCGATAATTCAGAGAAAAACTGTAAGAACAATGATGATTTCACATTAAAAATCAGATTTTGTTGTATGGAAGGAAATATGTGAATGTGTCAAATCAATGAAGAGAAACGAATGTCTATGGGTTCGAGGTTAACGGGAAAATCCGAGAGAAAAACAACTCCATGTGTGGTTCAATTAATATTCTTGCACTGTACATACAATCATAGAAACAATATTGACTCCATAACAGAGTTAAACGGACCCAGCCTTTGACAACGTCCATTATGTGTGTAGAGAAATCCGCGAAAGAGACACGGAAGTTGTGCAATAATTCTTGCGGTCGTATTTTTGCGCATTTGCCAAGGAACAATGCGTCTTGCGAACTCATATTTTGACTTCGATATTAACAATGAAATGAAAACTCTGAAGAGAGTTGGAACCATTCAAAAGCCACACTGTTCAGACTTTCTCACTGACACCCAGGCACGCGACACTTGGAGAAAAGCCTGGTTATAAATTGAGCAATGCTTCATCTTTAACGAAGGCGGCATAAATCGCCTGAAATGATAACAGAAAACGCACCCGCAAAGCACGAAAGCAAATGAAATTTTCATTTAACTCTGTTCGGGATTATTCTTGTGTTTCCGTGATTGCATTTTCCGTCAACCTTTTTGCGCATTTACTTCATAGCCCCTGAAAATTAGGCAATTGTCACTTTTTATATTAACTGGTTATGTTAACTGGCATGCTGTCAAGGGCACAACATCTCATTACTGTGAGTTGCAAGAGTGCATGCACTTTTGCATCGCAAATGTTTCATGTCCGAGCAGGCAGTGTCCGAGCAGGCAATTTGTCAACAATCATAAAAGGATAAAACAATTTCAAAATTCAAAATGGGCAAGATTCACTAAAACCAATACGTTTTACATAAAATGCACAAAATTCATCAAAAACCGTCAAGAAAGTTGGCCCGTTCGTCAACACTGCAGTTATCGCAAAAATAATTGCTAGAAAATACCTAAATTTTTGCACATAAAAGCCGTCGGCTCACTTCATCATCCCTGGGATCGACTGTCAAAATTCCAGTTTAAAAATCGGGCCACATTATTTTGTTCCTGATCAACCGATACCTATATGTTACTTTTCCTGTTTCATGCCAGTTTTATAATCCCAATTCAATCATCTTTGGTTTTAATCGAAGTTCATAGAGTTTTACTATCCCCTTTCCAGGAGGACGTGCTATGAAAAACTGCTGTGAGAAGCCTGCTAAGAAAATATTGTTGGAAAAAACTGATGTGTAATAATTGTTGCGAAAGCCCACTTTGAAAATGCGATTTAAAAATTACTTTTCAGAAGGAAAATGTTCCAAAACCCGTTTTTTCACTCCTGATGTAAGACAAATCACTGAGAAGAACTTGCGGCGGAAAATTTCGGTGATGAAAATGTCGTGCAGGAAAAAACATTTTGGTTAATGTGGGAAAATTTTGGTAAAATGCCAATGAATGGTAAAATGCCACTTCAGACGCCGTTGTGAATGGGGCAGTATAATTTCTATAAATTATTGCTCTCACTCTTATTTAAGATGTTGAGCGTCATGAAAATGTTTTTTGGGAAATTTGAATAAATGAAAGTGTAAGCATTCATTGCCTTTTCCATTCTTGTCTTTCACCATCGCTATGGATGATTACAGCTTCAAGCCAAAAAACAACCCTGACAGTCTATATGTTATAGCAACGTCTTGAGAATTGGAAATGGATAGAATTCATCTAATGTCTAGGAAAACTGGGAAGTCAAAAGAGATTTGTCGATGTCTTGAAGGAATGTTACTCCGATGAAGGACTAAAAATAGGACTTGAAATGTTACTCCGATGAAGGACTTCGAGGAATGTTACTCCGATGAAGGACTTCATGGGATGTTACTCATATATGAAGGACATAAAAAATAGGACTTGAAATGTTACTCCGATGAAGGACTTCGAGGAATGTTACTCCGATGAAGGACTTCATGGGATGTTACTCATATGAAGGACATAAAAAATAGGACTTGAAATGTTACTCCGATGAAGGACTTCGAGGAACGTTACTCCGATGAAGGACTTCGTCATCCTTATCTGGAAACTTAAATTATCGTGTCACTTGGTTGACCCTCAACAATAAGATTGCATTATCGGAGTTTCTCACATCTTATGACCCCACCCATGGGTGGGGTCATAAGATGTGAGATGTAAGATGTGAGAATTCACAATTGAAGCCGACCAAACCCCATCAATCCTGCTTGCTTGAGTACCGACATGCAGCTGACGATTGTACAGTGCGACCCAAAAATCTAAAAAAAAAATAAATTGGATTGATACAAGACTTCTCAGCTTATCTGGCACCAGGAAATCTCGAACCTTATAGAAAAATGAAAATCTCTCGCAGGCACATTTTCCCCGGGAACAAAGTTTTTCGCATTTCAATCGGTTTAGAATGTGCAATTTTTAATAGAGTCGAGCGAAATTCGCAATTTTCAGTCGGATATGGATCGGGTTTGATTCGTGCGGAACGGAATCGGAATAGCAACGGAACTTTTTTCAGAATCGGAACTTTTTTTTCGAATCGGAACATCATTCGGAATCGGAACCGTGATTGAAATCGGATTTGAAGCTGGAATCAGAATTGTGATGTCACAATATGTTTGCGCTACAATTGTAACAAAAAGGCGCTCCCGAAAGGCCCATTACAGAAAATTCAGATCTTCGACAAAAATCAGCTTCCTTGAACAGCTCTACCCTTCCGGAACTTCGAACAGCAGGAACAATATTCCAAATTTTCTTAATTTCATACGTTTCCGATCGAAATTCCGGCACAATTTCGAACTTTCGGAAAATCCCGGCAATTTGGCATTCCGAATTTTTGGAACTGTGAAAAAAATGTTGTTCCGACTTTGTTCCTGTTCCGAGTTCCGAGATCCGAATTCCGAGTGTGGCGTTCCGACTCACCACGAATTTTTATGAGATATTCTGAGTTGCGAGAAAAGCTGATGCTAAGAAAACCAATTTTGGCTGGTTTGATCACGGTTTGACAAATCATCGTTTGGCAAATTTGAGATTTTATTGTGAAAAAAAATCACTCCTGTGTGCTGCGGAATCAATCCAACAATTCGGACGGCCGCTGCCGGTAATACATTGTAACGAAAAACTTTGTACCGTTGTATGGCCCGCAAAGGCCTTTTGGTGTGAGGCCAATCTCTCTGAAATGGCCCCTAATTACCGCAGGCGACGCTGCAGTTTCTGCAAGAATGGGCCCGTGGCTCGTGGAAGCCATCGCGAATGATATTCACTCCAGCGAGATAAAAAGTTTGAAAGATTTACGAGCCCGGGGAAAATTAATTCCGGTGAAATTTCATCACAAAATTTCAAATGTCATCTTTTCACCACAGTCGCATAGAACGTGCCCAGCATCAGCTTGCGGGAAGTTAAGGGTGGACCAATTAATCAGTCCTCCGCAATTTGTTTTCTCTTAGCTTCAGAACTCCAATTCTCGTCGTTCTCGGACAGACTTGTATCATGTGCATGCAGTTTGGTGGTCTCACGGGTGATGCGACCCTGAATGGCAAATCTCAAATTCCTAACTGAAAGAATTCCCGTAAACATATACATATATATAGTTGATACAAACTTAGTTAAACATAGTAAATTATATGTATATACCTAAACATAGTTGTTCTATAACTCTGCACACGTGTGATTTGGCAAGTAAAGCATGATGTGTTACTTTGAAAAAAAAGATAATACTGGAAACGGAATTTTGTAAAATGATATTAGTGTCTGTATGCGATGCAACGGTGTTGTTTGGGTCAACTTTGAGAAACATTGTAGCAAAATATACGCAGGGTGGTCCGGAATTAGTGGCCAAAACTTCGCCAGTTTCCGGAAGAAAAGGAGGTACGGTTTTTCAATTTTCAATTTTCATTCTATTCGTGGGGGGTTGGATCAGTTGGAATGCAGGACTTGAACTTATAAAACAACTATCGAACTGTGTGTGCACCTGCATCAGATTGGAGGTCTGTTTGTCCGACTTGTTCGATCAATAGCGCCCGAACGAATTTTTGGAGTTTGAAAACCCAGAAGGGGTAGCCGAAAATTACACTAAAATCAGCTTTGCAGCCAAAATCACATGAGGAATGCATTGGTGAAGTTGTCACCAGTTATTTGACCACTCCAAAAATCCATTCCAGATTAACCATGTTCCAGAGTAACAATGGAAGAAACTCCATATAAATCACTGTCTGGCCGAGTATTTGGCCGAAAAAAGCTGTCAAAGGTATGCTTCTCGAAGATATGTTTCTCTCAGATTTGTGTTCGGCACTTGTGACATGATTGACTTAGAACTGTAAACAAATGCGACTTTTATTTCTGAAAAAAAATACAGTGTTTGTTATGAAGTGTGGCAAAAAAGAATCTCGATCCCACGATGCTCATGTACAAAATATAGATAATGATGAAACGTGCTTCGGTCATTGATTTTCAAAATGGGCCAAATTGGTCAATTGGTCTCAATGGGCCAAATGGCCCAATTTATTGGTGGGAGTCGTCGTACTTTAAACAATTCATCATTTCACTGCTCCATTTTTTCTTTCTGGATTTTATCGCGAATAAATTGAAACAGCAAGCAATTCGGAGACAGTATTTTCTCCCATGTCCAGAATTTTGTATACATATACCCCCTAACAACTACTCATAGAATGTAAATGCGAATAATGTGGTCATGCCCATGTGACACTTGGATCCTCATGGGCTTCAGGAACACGCCCAATAACTCACTCTTTCCCTTTTGCTCATTTTATCGGTTTCTTTAGCCCTTGATAACAAGAACCGTTCATCAACTGCATAAGGAACTCGGCGTCTAAACTCTACATGGAGTTCAAGTTGGAACACCATATTTTAATATGGGCTTAGATATAGGAAGTGTTCTTTTACGAACATTAATGGAACACGTGGTGTGCTCTTGGAACACATAAGCGATTTGAAACACCTTAAGTGTTCCAAATGGATCACTCAGTGTGTTCCAAAAAGCACCACGTGTTCCATAAATGTTCTTAAGAGACTTCCTAGCCAATATTAAAATATGGTGTTCCAATCTGAACTGCGTGTTTAGCGTTTAACAGGCCAATTTGTTGGTACACCCTATGATTGTGATTATTTCCCGTCAACCATAGATATAGGGCCGTTGTCACTAGGCTCCTGCCACATCTAACCACCAAGCTATTCATACCAGGCCATGCTACGCGGCTGTTGCCTAAATCATGACGTTCTAATTACGGCTCGCCAGCCAATTGCAATGCAGAGAACGGCAATTCCATAGGCTTCACCACCCTTCCCTCTAACGGTGTTATCGCGCAATTTCCGTGAAAATATGCAATTTTACAATCTGGTGGCAAAAATTATAGAACTTATAAACGCCATAATTTGGTCCAATCTTTATGCAAAGTGGCTCATTATACAAGGGAGAGGGGGACAGGAAAAGCCAAAAACCAGCGGAGGGGTTGACAGGCGAGGGATGTTGATGGAGGTCTAGATATGACTGAAGGGCAAGGGACGAGAGAAGCCAAATATGACCCTAAATGGAATTTAGTTAGAGCGTGATTGTAATTTAATATGGCCATTCAAAACACAACAGCAGCCTTCCTAGATATGCGGACCAAATGGTTTGTACATGGTGTCCTATTCTTTTGTATAGTCACGGTGTTATTCGAAGCCTTCGAATGTCTGCGAAGTATATACGGATACTCCAGGATGTACGACGATCTGACAAACTAATCCGCGGCGGTAATTCTTTTATTGGCCCATGGACTGCTTGCTGGTAAACGTTTTGCTTGGTTCACTTCTTTCATGTTTGCTTTCTTCTGCAGGATTTGCACTGTTTGTACAAAGAATGACATCGCCGATAAGTTAGCGGTGACGATCCTATAAGGGCGGCACTACACCGCCTCATCTGAATATCCAGCATCAGCATTGAAAGAATAGTTAAAAACTGCGATCGTCTACATTGTCATTCCAACATTGCAAAAGCCTCTTTTAATCACTGAATAAACACTCCTTTTTGACATGAAAATATACATACCACTTGCACCATTATTCTCGCCTGAACTTCAAAGGCTGTCATGCATCAAAGCGAAGAACAACTCTCTTTTGTTGGGAGCAGCAACTTTGTGTTGGGAGCAATTTCTTGTTTTTTTTTTCAATGTGTGTTGGGAGCAATTTCTTGTCTTTTTTCTGTTGGGAGCAATTTGTTGGGAGCAGCAACAGCAACTCTCTTTTGTTGGGAGAAGCATGCGTTACTCTTCCCAAGAGGCTAAGTTAAAAGCTTATTTGTCCCTTGTCCTACCAATCGTTGAATATGCTGGGGCTGTTTGGGATCCTTCGAATCAGGAGCTGATCTCCAAACTTCAGATGGTACAGCGTAGAGCGGCTCGTATTATAACAGGTCGCTTTTCCCGTGACGTTAGCGTAACCAAACTTTTACAACAACTAAATCTTGATCCGTGT
>JASGXE010016841.1:0-10265 GCA_030068105.1 Sinentomon sp. SZTP_YWyxl
TCTCAAAGAAAAACTCTCAAATGAGATGAACTCCCGTTCATGAATTTTTATCCTCACAAAAATACGATTTTTCTCGTGAACTTTTTACAGAACCTTTTACACTTTTCACCAAGGTCCCATGCGTGAGTAGGCCTACTTACCTCTATACAGAGATGTTGAAAAAACTTTGATGGATCACATTGAAGAGTTGACCAGGATGAACAAGAATATGAATCAAAAATAACGTTGAATTCAATCACACCATCATGCACACAAATGAACGAAGATGAGGCAAGCGAAGATGGAACGACCAGCACCGGACGATGACCAAATTGAAAAGGAAAGTTGAATTTGCCGTTGCCGTGCTTCACAGCTTCGATCGAGCAGCAAGCCGTTTTCAAAACCTCGCCTCGCTTTCCAGCGGCCAATGAAAAGGCGCCACTGCCTGCGCATCAGAACTCACTTTTCAATGTGTTCTGCGCAGCCTGACAACTCAGGGGTTTTCAAAGAAATATCTGATCACAATAAAATTGCGACAGATATTACAGCTCGATTGTGAGCTTGCCGACTACGGTTGTCTATGGCCGATGCCATGTTTTATGGTGTTGTCATAAAGGTTGAATTTTATAGGACAGGTTTTCACGGTGATGTGGGAGGCCAATATGTTAGGACAGATTTTCACGGTCAAGATGGCCACTGTGTTGGGACAGATTTGCTTGGTCATTGTGTTGGAACAGATTTCCGTGCTAAAATGGGTCAATGTGTTGCCTTTTTTGGGCTGAATTCCGCATTCAAATGGGCCAATGCGTTGGGATGCACAACAATGTTAAAGTGGACCAATGTGTGGACAGTTTTCCGTGCTGAAGTGGGCCAACGGGTTGGGGCAAATTTCCACACTGAAGTATGCCAATGAGTTGGGACAGATTTCCCCGTTGAAATAGGCAAATGTGTTGAGACAGACATCCATGTTGAAGCAGACCAATGTGTTGGTATAAGTTCTTGAAGCAACTTCACACCTACATGAATGTGATCATGATTTACAGCGCGCGACGCCAAGTCTTCTGAATGGCCCCTGAGTTAAAACCAAGCTCCTTTGTTCGAAAACTTTTGATAAGGAGGTCCACTTCAACATATCCATGTTGAAGTATGGGCAAATATGCTGTTCAGATTCACTTGTTGATGTCAGCCAATGTGTTGAAGCGGGCTTGCGTGTTGAAGCTGACCAATGTACACAATTTTCCATGTTGAAGTGTGTATTAACTCTACATTTTATAACATTATTGGTAATTCTGGTTGATTGTATCTTTCAGCGTGGTGCCGACGATGGTAATGTCACCAGCAGTGTCTTAACCTTTACCCCCCACATCGAAGATACGGGTAAACATTTGGTTTGTCGAGCTGAGAATCCCTTGATTGCTGGAACAATTATCGAGGACGGGTTGAAACTCGACATCCGATGTAAGTCATGTTTTCACCACTTAAATTTCGTGTAAACAGACAAACGAGTTTACGCTCCCCATAACAAAAACGCGGGGTAAACTAAATAAACGGGGGACAATGCACAACCGGGGACAAGATCCCCAATTCCGGTGGAGGGGACAATGGATTTGGGCTGGAAATCTATAGAGATCTCTGAGATTTATCTAGTGAGATCTCTAGAGAGGCCTCTATAGAGATTTCCAGCCCGAACGATTTGTTAAAAAAAATCTTTCCGCAGTTGCGAACAGGCTCTAGAATTCTCCCCTTCCCAACATTCACTGCTGTTCATTCAACTCTGTTTCCATGTCCATCCCGACGATTTGCCGTTAGAATTTCCGTCAAATGTCCACGATCTTAAATTGCATGAAACCCAAGATGCAACGCTTTTAATCACAAGAAACCCAAAGATACGACGTGTTAAATTTTGAATGAAACCCAAGATCATTCCGTCTTTAATTCCAAGAAACCCCAATTGCGACGCCTTTAATTGCAAGAAACCCCAATTGCGACGCCTTTAATTGCAAGAGACCCAAGATGCGCCGTTTTTAATTTTGAATGAAACCCAAGATTCGACGTCTTTAATTGCAAGAAACCCCAATTGCGACGCCTTTAATTGCAAGAAACTCCAATTGCGACGCCTTTAATTGCAAGAAGCCCCAATTGCGACGCCTTTAATTGCAAGAAACCCAAGATGCGCCGTTTTTAATTTTGAATGAAACCCAAGATGCGACGCCAATAAAATTCCAAGAATCAAAAATGCGACAATTCTAGGAAACCCAAGATGCTATACCTACGCCTTTTATAGCAAGAAGCCCAAGATGCGACTCCTTAATAATTGCAAGAATCCCAAAATGCGTCATTTTCAAGATGCGACGAATGAAATTTACTCAAAGGACTTGCATGCATAAGGGGAGGGAAATTTTCCTGTTTGCATCGATTTGTGGGAATTCTCCACTTTGTTTTTCGCAGCAACGATAAGCGAGTGCTCCAGTGATGAGTGACTGACTTTCCCAATGGAGATAAGTACACAACTTCTCGAGCGGTTTTTCGGGAGGCAAACTCTTCATAGTTACAGCGAGTACAAGCTCCTATTTTCGCCTTGGCAAAAGTCAAGAAAGCATGCGAGACGGGTGGCGCCGCGTTCATGTCGTCTCGTGAAGCAATCGCCCAGTTAAGCCAACAAGCAGGATGCAACTAAGCCGAGAAGTTTTCTTCTAAAAGAACTTCAAACTCTTTCCTCGGCATTTCCTCACTTTCGAGCACAAGTTTACAGGTCTGCTGTAATTAATTTTCGCCCTGACGACGTTTCACATATAAGGGGAGCCACCGATGCTGCTTTGGTGTTAAGACTGTGCATGGGCCCTAATTAATTTTAGCCCAGCGACGTGCCTATTACAGTTAAGGAGCGATCCTGATGGCGTGTGCATGAAAATTTTTGGGACGTCGTGTGTGGTTTGACCTCAATGCTGGCATGAAGATAGAGCTGACTTGAGTGGTAAGCTCTCACTGCAAAAAGATCACCTTTTCACCTGTGGTTAGCCATTTTAGGTTCATAGACACCATGCGTGCTGATGTGACATGTGACTTAGCACGCATGGTGGGTTTCACTTTCGCGTATACATATGCCTTTTCTCAGGGTGCCCAGAGCCTTTTTGGAAAATCAGGGATTTTGATCCTGCCAGGGATAATGCTTCAAAAATGAACAGCAGCAGGGAGTTTTTAACATTTTTTACAATGTTTATAACATTTTAACAATTTAGAGGACTGTAGACAAGACATTAAACAAGTGCGACACCGATCTATACATTTGTAATTTTTTCCTGTTTTGCTGGTTGTTTTTTATCGTTAATGTGTCGCTTCAAATGGTCAGGGAAAATTTTGGGTTTTGATCAGGGAAAATCAGGTAATTTTAAAAAGAAAATTGAGTGGGAATACTGTATACTACCATAGCCGCCACAACCGCCACGTCCGAAGCCGCCATAAGCATACCGCCGCCACAGCCCCCACTGCCGAGATATGGGCCTTGCGCAGGGATGCTTGATTCATTTGTTTCTTTTTCTGTTAATCTCATTTTGCTCATTATTGTTCTTGTCATTATTTTTCGGCATTAGCAATTATTTTAATTATCATAAAATCGATCAAGGAAAAATTATTTGAAACTCCCATAACTTTCAAATTAAAAAGAAGTGTTTTCCTTTTCGTTTGGCAGTTTTTTTTTTTTGTTATTTTATTTTATAATTTATTATACTGATTTCTTTTCTTTAATGATTATTTCAAACCCAAGTGTTCACTTGCGCTCATAAATTTTGCTGTAAAATACGAATTTTACACTAAAAATTGTAGGTATCGGAATGGGAGGATGAGGTCAAAAGTCTTTGAGCATGCATTGATCTTATTGGGCATGGATCAGAACATTTGAAAAAAGCAATTCAAAAACATATGAAAAAGAAAAAGCAATTAAAAACAGGACTCAATCGAGTAGCTGTCTCACCGCAAACAGAGCAAGATTTCCGAATTCCTGTATCCAATAAAATGTCTGTGCGGAGATTCGGAAATCTTGCCCAATCTGCGTTGAGAGTCGGTGGAGGTGGTGAAAAGTTTTAAAAGGGTCAGAGAGGAAGGGCCGTACAGCCCGCGTCAGCTCGAAGGTAAAAGACAACAATGCGTTTTGTCAAAATTTGACAAAGTTTGACAGGATATAGACGATAATTGCCGCCGCGGTCAATTAGCTGTTTTTCTTTGTTGTTCCGAAACGAAAACGAATGCGATCAGGTTGACATTGCCTGCAGGGATAACAGTGATTTTGGAACATTCCATCTGCTCCAAATCACTCATATGTTCCAAATTTGTGACAGGGTTACAGGAAAATGGTGTTCCAAGAACACACTATACGTGTTCCAAAAAACGTTCCGATAAAAACACTCCCATCTAAGCTGATGTTAAAAAAGGTGTTCCCAAGGTGTTCCATACCGAAACCTCATGTTTATAGAGTGTATAGGCAGCAACTGTAGGGGTTAAGTCAGGTTTGGTCATAGCTTCAATGAAGAAAAAAGAAAATGCAATGCGAAAATCATGTCCAGAACATTATTTTAATTTTCTTTGAGTCTCTTATAACTTCAATGATGCTTTAGCTATACGAGAACAGTACTTATCAAAAAAGTCCTCAAACATAGGTGATATGTTAAAGTACTGGTTAACATATAGGGGCCATCTGATTTCAACAGGCCTTGGTGCAACTCCACGCATCACACGAGTGTAGGTAATGATGTTTTTGCGGCGCATGCTGCATTGATTCTAAAAGGCGCCTGAGTTCATGAGCTCCCATGTTCGAAGACTTTTGATGAGGAGTGAGGTGCCTTTTGAATCACCAAGAATATTGTCTGTCCTGGGTGTCATCTGTCCCTTCTCATGCATCTTCTTCCATCGTAATTTCACCCATGATATTTCCTCTTTCATCTATTCATTCATAATATTCGTATAATTCTTCGTAATTTTATTCATAATTTTCAGATATACCTGTCGTCACTCTGGAACTCGGTAGCACTTTGAATGCAAGCAATATTCGTGAAGGAGCGGACGTCTACTTTGAATGCAACATCAAAGCGAATCCTGCGGCCCACAAAGTTCAATGGAAATTAGACGTTAGTAGACACGGGCGTCCCATGGAAATATGTAAATATTGTACAGGGTGTACCTGTTCGAAAGGTGTGTAGAAAATTTTAGAAATCGTTCTTCATGCCAATGCTAACAAAAAATGAAAGACTGATTTTTTTTTTAAACCACTCTCCCGGGTTTTGTGCGCACAAAAACTTCCCCTTAGTTGCCATGGCAACCGGACATTTTTCCGTCAAAATGTCAGAAGGAGCGGGATTTTGACAAATCACCTGTCTTCCATTTTTTTTGTTTCTGACTGAGGAAGTATGCTAGCGAAATTCAAATCAAAATCAAATCAATTTTTTTATTCTTCGGTGTTTTCTCCTATCGAATACATCGAAGCAATGCAAGCAGCGATAGAATAAAGAAGTGCAAGCAACATATAATTTACAATTTTATATGATCAATTTTGGGCTCACAGAAACAGAATTTTTTTGTGTCAGGGCACAGAAACAGAAATTCTCAGAGAAAAGTTATTTAACAGAAATGGCGAAATATAATATGTATATGATTCAGATGTGCATATGTGGAAGATGGGTGGAAAATGTACCGGGCAATAATTCTTGATGCCAATAGAGTTTCCTTGGCAGTCTCTGCAGAATAGGGATACATGTAGGATACACACTTTCATTCTTTTTTCCCTAAAACCCTTCGGGAATGGAATTCTCTCCCCAAGGACTCTAACTTGCTTAGAAATTTGACCGTTTCTTCAGTTAAACTTGAGTTATAAACGCTTCCTTTTCAAACTCTCCCCATTTGGCTTTAATTTGTCGTTGTTTTTTTTTTTTAACTTTGTTTCTCTCCTGTTTCTCATTAATGATCCATAACGTTGTCCTGTTCATATGTTTTTTGCGATCCTTGACTGTTTTTCTCGTGCATGTATTTGCATTTAAAAATCTCAAATTTCAAATACAAATATAGGGGGAGGCGAAATATTCTCTCGTGCAATGAATTCCACTCAGTAATTATTGTCCTGCCAAGAAATTAGACCTGCCGACATCCTTTTTGAAGCCCTAACGGCGAAGCTTGTAAACTTGGTCCCTATGAGGGTAAAATGACCGCAAGTCAAGGAACTTTAAATGCTTCCCCAGCCCCCGACATTTCCGAGAACTTGCATGAGGCAAATGAGACGGGTTACTGCTCTTCTTTCAGTTGGTGAATTCCGCAACAAAGCTTTTTTCATAATGTCACTCGCACCGCTTTTCCGTCTGTAATCAGAAATTTCATTCCTTTCGAGACATTTTTACATCTTTGAACTCCAAATGGCGCGTGGTAATCGGGGGTCCTGAAAAAGATGTTCCGAAACGAATGGAATTCGCTGGGAGACTGTTCTTCAGGCAAAAGCAAACGATTTCGTCAAAATTTTGCTCCCTCTGGTATTTTTAGCAAAAAATATCCGGCAACCATTTGGCTTCAAATGGGAACTTTAGGGCAAACCCCATAAGGAGTGGGTTTTGGAGTCTTTCATTTTTGTTTGTGAACTGAGAAAGAATGATTACTTAAATTTCCTGCAACACCTTTCCAATAAACCATGTATGTTGCATACACTCTAAACACGAAGTTCAGTTTGGAACACTACGTTTTAACATGGGCTTAGATAGGAAGTGTTCTTTTAAGAACATTTATGGAACACTAAGTGTGTTCTTGGAACACACTGAGTGTTCCAAATCTGTGACATTCCTGTCACAGATTTGGAACACATGAGCGAATTGGAACACCTTATGTGTTTCATTGGAACACGTTTAGTGTTCCACTGGAACACTTAAGGTGTTCCATTGGAGCACTCAGTGTGCTCCAATAACAGTCCAAGTGTTCTTAAAAGAACAAGATAGGAAGTGTTCTTAAAAGAACACTTCCTATCTTAACCTGTAAAAATATAGTGTTCCAAACTGAACTTCGTGTTTAGAGTGTATGCGTGTATCCACAAGCTGACATTATTCTAAACCTGTCGCTCATTTGCATTGGTTTTATTGTCGAAAAAATCTCAGAACTATATGGGTGGAGGATTTTAGCAAGTTCAGCAGCTGAATTAGCTGTGCTTTCTGAACATTACACGTTTTTTATTTATTTCACTGTTTGCACCCGTTTTGGACACGAATTAGACGCATTCAACATGAGATTCGGCCGTAGTTTCCATTGCAACTCACCCTCAGGTCCAACTCAATAGACAACTCAAAAAGACGAGTGCATTTTTCAGTGCAATAATGGAAAAGGAACAGGCGTTGTGCATAGAAATGAAATTTTCACAACACAAATCTGTACATTCATTGAACTATGCAATTTATCTGAATTGGCAATGGAGAATCAAAACCGTTGTGGAACCGTTGAAAGATCTCTTGGCCAGCTTTGACGCCAATGATAATCATCAGCTGCTGGGACAACACAGAAAATCGAATTTCAATCACCTAAAACATCAGCTATCTCGCGTCCAATAAAAGACAATTTCCTCACGACTCAAGAATACACGTGTGCGTGTGTGTGTGTTGTTATGCACCAAGCACATGCGTCTTTGACTTTGTGCGTGAATGCGTTTACTTCCATGGTTTTGTCGAGGAAAAAAGCCCTATTTTTCCAACACCTTTTCCAGGGGATGGAGGCAATGATCATCGGAGGCATTTTGGAATTCGATGAGTTGCAAGATCATCATCTACTTATTTGGGTACACCCTGCACATCTCACCGTTATATTAAAGCATCTATTGTTGCAGTGCGTGGCTGGTTTCCCGCTAAAATGGGACACCTTTGTTGGATTAAATACGGCGGAAAAGTGTTTTCAAAAGAGATTCGCTGAAATGCCGCGAACAACTGCCACTACACACTCTCCGCCAAAACTCTCCGAATAAAAGGATTTCGTCAAAAACTCAGGTTCCATTAGAAATTAATAACATATGTTGCAAAGCACGTTGACGTTCGTGTGAGGCGTGAAACTGCTTGGAGTCCTGTTGAAATTGGATGGCCCTTCTATGGAAACATTGCCGTTGGAATTTCTCGTATGTTCGAAGAACTTTGGCGAGCCTTGTATCCTAAGCAGGGAAAGTCAGAAAGCGGGAGGCTAATTTAATTACTGTCCAGTGCTATTGCAGGTTTGTGTTACGTTGCTTTGACGCATAGGAAGAAAAGGGGACCAAAGCCATTCAGTTTATTGCAAAAAGGCTTGCGTCACAGCAACTATTCTGGCAACAAAAGAATCACAGTTGTCATAGCAACGGCAGCTTCCGCGGATGTAGGACTGGCTGCCGTAATTGGTCAAAGGAGCAGCTTAGCCGGATATACACGAGATGGTTTGTTCCTCGCATTGGTTCAGTGACAGGGATTCAGGAGTTGATAAAAATTGTCAAACTTGTTTGTTCATCGCGGAGTTCATTGCGAACTCAGACGCCGCATTTGAAATCAATGGAAACAAGCGCCGCAAAACAGCGCATGACATTCTTGTAAGGCGTGAAACTGCATCAAGCCCTGTGTAGATTAGTTGTGTTGGATGAGCCAGCCCTTGACATTTTTCCGATGCGAGAGAAACAACATTGGCCAGGCCAGATTGCGCGGAGCCGGTCCTCATCGCGTATGCTGCCTCGTGGTGGGGCAAGTTTTGGGTGCAAAAATCTTCATCGCCTTTACTGCCTCCTCCGACGCCAATCTTTGGGTGCAAAAGTTCAATAGCTTATTTGCCTCCCGGAGGCACATAAATTTTGGTTGCAAAGTTTTTATCGCTTCTGATATATTGTTGGCGCAAATTTTTTGGTTCAAAAAATGTTCGGGTGCAAATTTGAAGGAAAGATAAACACAGCGACATTCCTCCAGACAAGTTATCTCCCTGGGACTGTGAATCCACAATTCCGAGCCAAAATCAGGCATGGAGTGCATCATAAATGATCCTGTGTAAACGCAGCTTAAGGGCAGGAACACAGGAGGTACTGGCTAGTATCTAGTGTGCTGTTTCCTATTAATCTTCATTGTGAGACCCATTTCGTCATTAGTTCTCTCCATTTGAGTATCAGTGGCAGCTGCTCTAGCATCCATTTCTCTTGCAGTTCGTTTGTTCACGCAGGGAACGTTGGGGTTAGCAACTACGGTTATAGCTTCTGTGTACTGTTATGTACAGGGTGGTGCAGAAAAAGATGACTTTTTGCACCTTTTTTCCGATTAGGTCAATTTCTGGGTTCGCAAAAAAATGAATTTTGCGATCGAAGTGCCCTCGCACAGCCAAGAGTTTGGCTCCCGTTTGGCTCAGAAGGTCATCTCTTCCAAAAACTTCTTTTTCTTTGCGAACCCGGGATTTGACCGAATCGGAAACAAATCCTGTTTTTTGGTCCACAACGTGCAAAGGACCAAGCTTCGATTTCCTTAATCCCTTTTTCCAATTCCTGTCCTTTTGTCCATTGTGTAATCGCTCCGCCATTGAGTGCCATTGTAAATACACCTAGGCACTTACTCTTCGCCCGGCTTTCCGTCGCGGTGCTTGCAATCCTGAGCTTTCAGCGACTAGTTGATCCGAAAAACTCGACTTTTGAACACATGCGAGCACAAAGGAGATTGCTGATAAACTTGTGTGCTCCTCTTTCCCGGTGCATTTACGTGTAGACCATCCACCGTATTCCTATTCAGAATTCAGTGTATTTAACTGCAGAATTAATCGCAGCAATTTTGATACGTTTTCATACATTGTTGCAAAAACAGCAAACGAAGGAATATTTAGACAAAAAAAAAATAGTAAAAAAAATAAATCGCTTTTAGAAGGAACGAATTAGTAATTTGAGACTCTGAGGACAGGCGAATTCTTTGGCAGAGCATTCCACTCTCTGAAGGTTTTGGGGAAAAAAGAGTGATAATGGATTGAACTTAGCCAGTGGCGCCGAATATTGGGCTATAGACGATTGGAGGGACAAGATGGGGAAAAAAGAGCGATATACAAGAGGTATTTTTGGGTAATAAACCTTTGGGAAGTACAAGGGATGATGTAGCGCCTTAAAACTGAGCAGATAGAGCTTACGACGAGCTTTGCAAAAGGCTCTCGCATGGAGACTTAATGGAAGATGATGATTTCCATTTGCAAAATACCTGTCACCTATTGGCTTAATGGGACAGTCAGCGAAGCAATAATCACTATGCTGTCAAGCCTACACTGCTTTAAAAATTCATCTAAGCCAATATGTGGTG
>JASGXE010016842.1:0-10958 GCA_030068105.1 Sinentomon sp. SZTP_YWyxl
GCGGAGAAAAACAGAACATCTGCTCTAAAACTTTCAAGTCCAATCAGATTTGGCCAGAAACTCAATTAATACAAGGACAGCAGCCTGCGCCTTAGAATGACAATGGGACTGTGTAATTGGTCGAGTTGATAAGTTAAAACGCTGTTTAAAACGGTGGTTGGTTCAATTCGACCCATGACATTGACCAAAAATAGTTTTGAACACGAGGCAGTTGCCTGCCCAGAGGTATTGGGGAAACAGCTGGCAGTCGGCGAAGTTAGAGTGGACTTTTATTGGTCTGGTTGAGCTGTCTTAAAGATTAAGGCGCTGGGCGTGCGTGATTTGGCAGAGAAAACGGTATGACATTGGATCAGGTTTGGAATCAAGTGGGGTTGGAAAATTCGCAACCCAGGCAGCTGTCGGTTGTTCTTCGATATAGATTTGAACGGATTTTCTCGCGAATAAAGGCCATTTGCAGTAGCGTTTGAAAAGTTCCATGGGACTTCAGAAGTTTCCACCGATGAAGACACAATCGAAGCGGAAAGTATGGATGCAATTGTGGAAATATTCCAACCTTCAATCGGTATCCAGAATAAGAAAAAGAATAATCACGTTTGAAGATACGCTTTGGCCTCTGAGGGACTCATCCACCCGTTCCATACACTAATTTATTGAGGCCCCTTTTTATCTCATGCAATAAGCATAAAGAACTAAAACGGGTCCGGGGCCTCATGCCTTAACCTTTTCCTGGTCTCCCAGTCTTGCACTTTCCAGATGAGAGTAGGCAGATTGTAAGTAGGTTTTCGACAAGCAATAAGCGGTCGCCAACCTGTCAACAAGCAACGGGCACTGAAGGTTGAGATTTGGTCAGGCTTGCGGTTGGCTTTTGCGATAAAAAAAGAGCGGGAAATGGAAAATCATGTCCCTACTCTTACACGTAAACCGCGTATTTGGGTGTTTGTGAGTGGAACGGTTGTGTGTTTTTTTAACTCCAATCGTAAAAACGTTTGGCCGAAGCGTATTGAAATTTTGCAGAGTTATAAGCTGGTTTAAAATTGGCAAAAAGGATGTTTAATATGCAAGCTACTATACCTGCGTCTGCCGTTGGCGGCGTAAAGCTCTCCAGGTCATATATAATGCCATTGAGAACTTCAGCTGGGTCTAATAACAAGAATGGGAAAAATAGCTGGCATCATTTACGATTTATGCATATTTAGCAAAATTAGAAGAAAGTTGCTAATTTCTTTGAGAGTTTGCTGAATCTTTCTCAGCACTTTTTGAATTTACTAGATGTGAGCCATCGGACATTGACACGGTCAGGATTGCTCACTGTGATAAAGCTGATGTGCAAAACTCTGCAACGAAAAAGTGACTGTTACATGTCACAAAGGTGATTTTCCAAAATACGCAGCCAAACGTGAATGTTCACTGTGACAAAGGTGATTTCACAGTGATTTCCACCTTGACAAAAGACATTTGCCAAAATCAGCAAACAAAAAGTGATTGCCACTCTGAGACAGGGTGATTTTCTAAAATCTTCAGCCAATTAGTGTTTGACCACTCTGATGAAGGTAATCTGACAATTTCCGCAATCCAAAAAGTGATTGCACACTGTGACGAAGGAGATTTTACAAAAGCCGCATTCAAAAAGTGATTGCTCATTCGAAAATGCAATTTGGCAGAACGTGATATCAATAAGTGATATTGCAACTATGATAAAGATCATTTTCCAAAATTCGCTTACCAAAAAATGATTGCCTAATAGGTACTCTGACAAAGGTGACTTTCCAAAATCCGCAACACAGAAAGTGATTTCCACTCTGCTCACGTGATTTGCCAATATTTGCAGCCAAAATCGGCAACAAAAAAGTGATTGTCACCCTGACAAAAGTGATTTTCCAAAATCCGTAACCAAAAAGTGATTTCTCGGTCTGATAAGGAAATTTGACAAATTCCGCAACCAAAAATGATTATCACTCAGACAGAGGTGATTTCCAAAAATCCGCAGCCAAAAAGTTATTGCCTCCCTGACTAAGGTGGTTTTCCAAAATCCGCAACCAAAAAGTGATATCTCACTATGGAAGAGGTGATTTTCCGAAAATTGCAACCAGAAAGTGATTGCCCACTCTGACAAAGCTGATTTCTCAAAATACGCAACCAAAAAGATATTCCCTCCCTGACGAAGGGGATTTTTCAAAATCCGCAACAAAAGATGAATGCCCATGCGACGTTTTTTTGCAGATCATTTTTCATGCTTTGTTTCGGCGAATTGATATCGACCCTCGGCGCCATGAATCTGCTTCTTTTTGTAAACATTTCTCTGATTTCAAAATTCTTCTTCATGCCACGTTCACGCAATCAGCCATGCCTCAACGCTGCATTGCATTGGTACTTCAGTTGAGTCAGAAGAGCCAAAATGGATTGCCACGTATTTAGTTCTGTTCAGAGCTGGCTACGAATTTTCGCTGTAAATATTGACTGTAGATAAAGCTGTTCATTTTCTAAAAAGATCCATCTGGGTTGTTCATTCATCAACCATCCATTTGCAGCCCACTTTGTTTTAGGTGATGTTTCCCAAATACAAAATTTCCCAAACACATAATCAAGAGATGATTGCCCGCTTTTGATAAAGGTGATTTGCCGAAATACGAACGACAACTGAAAAACTAAGGGCTCAGTAGATGATATTCATAACGCAGCCTCTACAGCTCTCTGAGCAATGTCAACGTTGCTGTTGCCGTGCAGTATTAACCGCACGGCAACAGCAACGCAGGTTCGGGACCGGTACTGAGGCAGAATGAACTGAAGCAGAATTGGACTGAGGCAGAATTTTTGCATTTTTGAAGGCTGATTTTTTTTTCTTTCTGCGGGTTAGGTTATAGGTCAGGTTAGGTTAAGTTAAGTTAGGACAGGTGTAAGCTAACACCTCCATTCATAAACTCCCTCCAAAACTCCCTGCTTTGGCCAATTTCAGTCCACTTCTGCCTCAGTCCACTTCTGCCTCAGTCCGTTCTGTCCCAGTACCCCGATCTGCAGGTTCGAGTGTCTTTTGTTTATTTTAGTAAATATTTTGTTCATACAACTGGAGTTTGGTCTTTTTTGCACTACTCGCGCTGGCTATTCGGTTCTTTCCAACGAACGGCGCGTGTTTCGATCGAAAGCGCAGACACCAAGTCCAGTGATTATACTGACCCATTCGGCGATAGCATCCCGTTATATGGGCAATACTCGTAGATCAATACGTTGTCGTGGGTATATTTTCATTTCGCTTCCAAGAAATGTAAAATGGTTCCTTTTTCACAAGGGGGTGATATACGCGGAACAGCACTCAGTCATATCATTGCTCAATGTCCGACAATGTGCAGGATCCGAAGTGCAGAAAACTGCTCTTTGTCTCGCACAGTTTAATAATCTTATTCGATATGGAGCTAATCAAAAGTCCTCGAACATTGGCTGTATTTTAAAGTACTGGTTAACACAGGGGCCATCTAATTTCAACAGGGCTTGGTGCAACTTCAGCAATGAAACAGTCCATGACCGCTGAATTGTAAAATTAGTTGGTCAATATGTATAATCTCTGGATTTATGGTTACTATTATTGGCACCAAGCGACAGTAGTGTTATAATAGGATTTCCAGCACTGTCTTGCAAACACTCTTGCTCGTTTTTTTCACAGAACCGCCTTGTGCTTGGCCATCGCGGCATGTGTATTTTTTTGAAAATGTCGCCTCACATTGTTCTCAGTGGAAAGTGGAACTCTCGTTCTGAGTGAAAATGGCGGTTAATCCGCCATGGCCAGGTAATCCGCTTCCTTTGTCTGGTGGTGACGGAGTTGCATTTCATCATAACATGTAAAAATTGCAACTGTTCAAATACTGGCTATTAAAATCCCAGGCTGTGTAGAAATAATTGATCGTCTTTCAAATCCGCATTCAAAATCTGACACATCTGGAAAGCTTTGTTGCAATCTGGCGTTTTCATTCTCCCTGCTGCATACCAACGAAAGTTTCGGAGGCAACAGCAAGTGGGAATTTCACATGTATGCGAACGTTCATTCCGTCACAATGAATACTAGTTTGTTTTCGCATTGAAACGCTATGCACCTTATTGCTGCCATCAACTATTTTGTTGTTCAACCTGGATGAAGGGGATGTTGTACGTGATGTCATGAGCTAGTTGTGGCTTTAACATTGCCAGAAGTGATCAGTTAATTCATTTGAAACATTACAGCCGCTCGAGCCGCATGTTACACTCACCAAATAACATTAATAATGAGAATTGCGCGGGTGCACATTGAAAAACAGAGGCCGACGGTAGCTTTGCAACATTTTCAAACACAATGACACGCATTACAACTACATTGCAATGCACTTTTGCACCACCGATACACTCTTGAAAACCATCACCAGGTCCACATTTGATCACTGCGAGAAGAGAAGAATTGTGAAAAAGGCAATATTCCCCACCGAAGGGGTTAATTTTGGCTTCAATTACCTTTTCCAATTTGTCGCAATTTGGATGGATCTGTTCGATGTATGTTGATGCCAAACGAAACCGGATGACGAAAAATCGGAGGAAAAATATATTCAAGTGCAGTTGATAACCAAGCTGGCGATTGAGGTACGCAATTACCGGCACGCGACGACAGTGGAGTAACAAAAAAAAAAAAACGACTTTTTTTCTGGCAGTTTAGAGCATGGTCATCTGTACCTGGAACTCCTGTGACTGACTTGTACGTGTTTCTTATGGAACCTGGAAAAAGGATTGAAACACTCGAAATAGCCGGAAGCAGCTGCAAACAGGAATATTTAGCTGGATAAACATGAGATATCCTGGCTTTGGTGTTTAGGGGTTCTCTTCCTGACGTACGTTTAAGTGTGAAATGGTATGACGTACAGTCGAAAACTGGGCATTATTCCCTTTTTTGTCGTTTTCACGAGGTGGCTTAAAATTTGCACACGTGTGCTCTGCAAGTGCAAGAAAAGAGAGATCTGTGAGTGCTATACCTGCAATCGTGAAGAAAATTTTATCAGACAAATGTTCGAAGACTTTTGATAAGTTGTGTATTTAGCCTGCGGATTCTTACAGGTGACATACTGTAACGGGATTCCCCAAAAGAATTGGTAGGGCGTCTGCATGTACTGCGTGTCCTTTTTACGCAAATACCACCAGCAACAATTGTGTCTCTTTAAATTTGCACCCTGTACTTGAGATATAACTCTGATGTAAATGTGAGAAGGATCCCAGAATAGGATGCCATGATGGAGCAGAAGTAATCATATGACTATTCTGAAATGGGGAATACATAAATCGACAACCATTGAAGGAGGCGTGCGGTGTGATCTCTGAATCCACCATATTTGTAGTCCAACCGGTGGGAGAGTTCCTGGGGTTATTATTGGAGGCACGGTTGCTATCAATTACTCTTACCTTGTATCACGTTTTTATAAGATTCAAGATAATCTGTGATATCTTTCTTCAGCATACTCTCCACTGACTTGAGTCTTTCCACCGTCATATTCTCCACTGTGAAAAGGATAATGTGTCAGGCGCAAACAGAGGTCGAAAATTATCCGTAAACGTGATTTTCGTATATACAGTTATTGCCCCGATGTCTCAACAGAAATGTTCTAAATTTCATAATACAGGGTGAGCCAATAAAAAGAGGCCCGTCCGTTTTAGACTACTTAACTCAAAGCAGGTGCTGGAAATGGAGTCCGCCTGCTTCCAGAACAGTGTTGGGCCCATGTTGAGTGTGTTGATGGATACCTCTGCAGTTCGACAGAGATGGCATTTCTAACAAGCTTCTGTACCGCACTCTTGACCGGAGCCTGGGCAGAAGGCCTAAACTGGACAGTAAACTGTTCTTTGACCCTGACAAAGGAACTATGATTGGCTTGGAGTAGGCATCCACAACAAAAATCCTCTGCTACAGCGTCCAACACCATTTTAAACAAAACAATGCACCACCTGAGAAGCCTACTGCAGACATGTAACCTATTCTCAAACAGAAAAGAACAAAAAATGAGCCTAAATCGGAATGGTAAACAGGGGCCTCTTTTTTATTGGCTCACCCTGTATGTAGGTACCAGATATGGCAAAAAATGGAAAACTTTCATTTCTGGAGAGTTGACTTTGAAAAATGTTAAGAATCGCTATTCCGTTACTTGCGCAGGTAAGAACTAAATTTTCAGAAAGAGACATAGATGCCGTATTTGGTCTCTTTCATGTTATTATCAAGGTTTTCGTACTACCGTGCATCTTAACGATTTTCTCTTCTGAGTTTGCGAGTGTGTCGTTGTGATTTACCAGTACTGCAAAACGCAATTAATTATTTTCTTTGAAGACTATTCTGCCACATGGGAAGCCGTTGACAAAAGCAAACGCGTTCCTTCATCGTTAAATAGATCGCTGATAGAAACATGACATTACAGAAAAAATCGAAATAAAAATCTGGCATAATGCACAAGCTGGATGGATATTTTTTCAATGACATGTGTACAAGTGAAATTATTGCGAAGTCAATTACCGCTGCAATGGGATGAAGGCGATGTATGGATGAACGAAAAATACATGAGGCGATTTTCGAAATTTGAAATATTCGATTCTACAAGTTAATGCAGTTTTTCGGTTCTCATTTCGCCAGTGATACCTCACACTTTTATTTCTGTGCCAAAAAAGAGGGGGAAATTTGTTCGTGAATGCGGCAATAATGGGCCACGGTATCGCAGATGGAAGAATATCCACAAGCGACACAGGAGTCTTTCGATTTCTTCGATTTCCATTCATGCATGCTTTTTAATATTTTTTTGATCAATATTCATTTATTGATATTTTTTCATGTTTTCTTATAAATATCAATATAAAAATAAAAATTTATTAATTCAGGCTACGCGGCCTTTAATGATAACGTGGAATTAAATTAGATACACACTTTTATTTGTTGGTTTCACACTCTAAATGAGCTATTTTCATACATTTCCGCTATCCATTCCACATCCATATATTTCATTCCACATCTCTTCTCTTCTCTTCTACTTCCCTCCGTCATTTCTCAGTCTGATCACCTTTTCATCAGTCTCTTTTTGGAGAAAAAGGTCTCTGCATGCCTTAATGGAAACATTAAGTCTTTTTTGATCACCTTTTCATCAGTCTCTTTTTTTGGAGAAAAGGGGCTCTGCATGCCGTAATGGAAACATTAAGTCTTTTTTGATCACTTTTCATCAGTCTCTTTTTCGGAGAAAAGGGGCTCTGCATCCCGTAATGGAAACATTAAGTCTTTTTTGATCACCTTTTCATCAGTCTCTTTTTTGGAGAAAAGGGGCTCTGCATGCCGTAATGGAAACATTGAGTCTTTTTTGATCACCTTTTCATCAGTCTCTTTTTTGGAGAAAAAGGTCTCTGCATGCCTTAATGGAAACATTGAGTCTTTTTTGATCACCTTTTCATCAGTCTCTTTTTTTTGGAGAAAAGGGGCTCTGCATGCCGTAATGGAAACCTAAGTCTTTTTGATCACTTTTCATCAGTCTCTTTTTCGGAGAAAAGGGCTCTGCATCCCGTAATGGAAACATTAAGTCTTTTTTGATCACCTTTTCATCAGTATCTTTTTTGGGAAAAGGGGCTCTGCATGCCGTAATGGAAACATTGAGTCTTTTTTGATCACCTTTTCATCAGTCTCTTTTTTGGAGAAAAAGGTCTCTGCATGCCTTAATGGAAACATTGAGTCTTTTTACATGGAAACATTAATCATGCCTTTTCCGAGCACGGCAGGTATGCTGACACCCGATACGAATAGATATATCACGTGTTCGCTTCTCCGAATGAAAAAGATACTCCATATCGTCAAATCGCTGAGAGTGTAAGTCATACTGATGCAGCTTCACCGCAAAAAGTGATCTCACGTCAATGGAAAAACGTAAACGCGATGTGCACTCTAATTCAAAACATCTTACTTTCAGTCACTTTTCAGGAGACACTTTTCAGATACCCCCCATGGCTTACTTCAAGATTACAGCAATTGTTGTAGTCTCTTAGTTTAAGACAAGAACGAATTTTTAAATAAATAGAGCGACTGAAAATGTTTAATCCTGTCTTAAATGTTCTCATAATTTGGATTTGGAATCTTAAATTAAGTCATGGTTGGGTATCGAGAAGTGTCCCCTGAAAAGTGACTGAAAGTAAGACTCTTTAATTAGAATGTGTGTGGAAAACTAAAAATATTAAGCATATCACGGGGTATTGTATTACCACTCTGCTCACCGTTTAATTTCTTGGTAAACTCCATTATGAAGTCCAAATCTACGGGCATGAATTAAATCGACAAGTTTAGGATATCGAACTGCGCGAATGATGCCTAGAACAACTTCGCCTTAATTCGTGTCAATGAGACCCAAGAATCAATGAGATACTGGGTGAAATAGCCTACAAAAAGGATTCCGTCTGAGAAAATTATACCTTCTTTCGTATCAACGAAACCCAAGATTCTACATTCTTCCTGCGTGAAATTGCCTCCAAAACGGAGTCCGTCTAAAAATTGACCGAAGTGTCTGAATTTTTTGCATGGTTTTCAAAAGTATCGGGGAATTTCCTTTTGTGCGAATATCAGCACCGTGTTTGGCATCAATCAGAGTATACTACAGATATGACTCATCTCAGTTCTTTTCTTCTGTGCTTATTTTTGTTGCCTGCAAAGGCCCTTCTTGTGTGGTTTCGCACCAGCAAAAATGATCATTAGAATTCACATTTTCCAACTGCAATAGGGATAAAGGAAACACTTCAAATGTGATGATTTCCTGAAGTTAAACAAATCACTTTCCACTTTCATTTAGATTCACATTTTATAAACGCAATAAGGATAAACACTTCAAATGTGATGATTTCCTGAAGTTAAACAAATCACTTTCCACTTTCATTTAGATTCACATTTTATAAACGCAATAAGGATAAACACTTCAAATGTGATGATTTCCTGAAGTTAAACAAATCACTTTCCACTTTCATTTGGATTCACATTTTAATAAATGCAATAAGGATAAACACTTCAAATGTGATGATTTCCTGAAGTTAAACAAATCACTTTCCACTTTCATTTGGATTCACATTTTTATAAATGCAATAACGACAAACTGCCAAAGACAGGACTAAAGTCTGTATCCTCTGAATTTAAACAGGGTTTTTACCAACTTCTAATGAAATTCACCGAACAGATCCGTCTGTTTTCGCACAACATATCGGGTACTGCTCAATGACGGTTGCAAATCTCTGCATTTGCAGGGATCTCTGCATTGCGAATCTCTCATTTGCAATCTCTGCATTTGCAAATCTCTGCATTGGAAATCTTTGCATATCTTCATAATTGGCTTTTTTTCAACCTCAGAAGGCTACTCACCGTTTATAACAAAATCTTTCTCTTTCACCAAACGCTGAACACCTGTTAGGTACGGATTTGAAGTATTTGGGACTCGTTATGATATGTACATACAAAAGTGTGATATTGTCTTATGATGCATACTGGCGGCGGAAAAAGATTACCCATACATGTGAAAACATTTCCATTCTTCAGATTTTAGCAAAAACTCCATGCTGTAGAAATAAAAGATCCTCTTTCATCACTAATGTCAAAATCTGACACCTCGAGAAAGCTCCGTCGCAATTTGGCGCTTTAATTTCTACCAAATGCATAAGAGTAAAAAGAAAGAAAAAAAAAGTTTCGGAGGCAACAATTAGATGGGAAAAACACATGTATGAGTAATCTTTTTCCGCCGCCACTATACATGGTCGTTTACAAACCTTTTTAGGGACAGTAAATACAAATATTGTGATAATCCAGAACAGATACACGCCATTTTGCAATCCTTGAACGTCTCCATTATCTATCATGCTACAATCTGGCAGTCCATTTCTCGATTGCCGCTGTGACCGGAAAGCCGATAAATCAAAGCTAATTTTATCGATTTTGCACCGAGATGTATTGTTGTACGAACGTAAAAGTGCTGTATCACATCTGACTATCAAGAATTCGTATTTTGACTCTGTCGGTCAAGTGGACTTCAAGTTCGCGACTACAGAAAATATTCCAGATTTCGTGAAAAATCTATGAGGGAGAATTTTACCATTCGAGTCTTTAAAGTTGTCAACCCACAGAAAATTTGAGTTTGGCCTGATCGGAATGGGCCATGCATTTCAGAATTTCTTTCTTGTGTGCTCTAAATCAATCGAATCCGTTGCACCATCTCCTTCGCACTGCTATGAGTCCCTAAAGTTTCCGAATCAAGACAGTTTGGGCGCTCGCATCCCGCAGCACCCCGATCCCACAGTATCAGAGGGGCCCATGTTAGACTTATCAGAGAATGGCTTCAATCGACAAATTCCTTCCCTTTCCCAAGGATCAAATCCTCAAAATCTTTACAACCATGACTCCTTCACTCTCGATGTAAACCCCCGCAAACAGGGAGGTGATAAATTGGCTCCCGCCTCCATTTCGAGTGACAGAGAAGAACCGCACATTTGTCCAACTTCCCTCTCTTTGGTTGCATCCAACAGGCAAGCTGAGTGTGCTGCTGCAATGGCGTCCATGACAGTGTCATCTTCTGGCTCAAATTCGCATCCCTTAATTGCCAGGCCGCATCTTTCACAATGCAGAAAATCCAGTTTTAACAAGACTTTACCACCAGTTCAGTTTCCGATTGTTAATTGCGTCGTTATAAACTGCCAGTCCATTTTATGTATGAATAAGCGAGTTGAATTGCTGAATTTGATTTCAGAGCACAATTTTAATGTCATTGTATTGTGTGAGACCTGGTTGAGGCCGGACGTTGCTGACGCTGAAATTTTCCCCCCATATTTCCAAGTTCTAAGGCGAGATAGAGCAGGACCCCAACGAGGAGGTGGTGTCTTAATCGCAATTCATGAGACCCTCACAAGCCACAGTTCGGAAGCTTTTCTGGACGCAAATGCAACTTTAGAAATTCTTTGGTGCT
>JASGXE010016843.1:0-10462 GCA_030068105.1 Sinentomon sp. SZTP_YWyxl
ATATAAAGTTTTCCGGAAACGCCGAAACTGCTGCATATGCGGTGTCCCTAAACATCGAAGTCTGGAACACTTGCAAACATAGCTTATGGCTGCAAACCAATGTCCGCCCACATCGTCCTTCGGTGCGTTCAACCATTGACAGCATTGACAACCCACTTCTGTTTTCCTGTTTTCTAACAATTTTTCAGAACAACGATGACGACTCGGATATTGACGTTTGCCCTCATCATGATGGATCACTTACAAGGCACTCATTTCCAACATATTTCTCTTGCCACGGGTGTCATGTTTCGGCCACTGCCTTTCACCGTCCCATTTGATTCATCTGTTCCGCTGTATTATTCATCTGACTGGCGTCTCCGACCTGACATCCCACCCACTCCCATGTCACCATTTTCACCTGCATCGCCTGCTGATAACGTCACAGATGTTACACCTTCGTTGTCAATGACAAGGAATGTGACCGACCATCTCATTCTGGACCATGTCTTCGACTTTCCCGGTCAGCATCTTTCCCGCACCCGACAATTCTCAACTTCAGGACTACATGAAGCGATTGAAAGACTCGGTGGTTACCAATCACAAGACTCTTTTCGAGATTCGACAAACGATCTTGAACTTTCGTGAACAGATACAGGATCGACTACACGGCCTTCGAAACGATATGGAGCATATTGCCACCCACTTTGTGATGCTCGATGAAGATATAGCCGAAATTCACCGGATCCTTCATTCGGTGTTGCGGAGTGTTGCCTTCCTGCATGAAGAGTTCTTTTACATTCATAGAAATAATACGATGTCCACTTGCCGCATGCGTCAAATTCCGATGGACCTGGTTTCACACGAGGTTCTGATGTCCGATCTCTTAACTATATACAGCAATTCATACAGTCCCATAATTATTCCCTGGCCATTCCTTTGACGGATATATCGGCGAATGACAGGGTCGAGATTGCGGAGTGCCATTTCGCCGATGACACAATCATGGTTCATATTTAGGTCCCCATTCTTCACCAAGGCTGGCGCCTTTTTGGTGTTGACGTGACGCCATTCGCATACATGAATCAGACTTGCAACCTTCACTTGGACGCTGATATAGTTGCCGTTTCAGATGACACTGTGATTGTTCTGAGTGCATCTCACATCCATCGTTGTTCGCCAGGTTCTGGGTTGTGTTTCATTCCCAGTCTTTCATCTGATGATCAGCACACAACGACCTGCCTCCGTAAATTGTTCGGAGCCTTTTCCATCCAAGAAGTGATCCAGGTTTTCTTGTCTACATCAACGACCTTGCTTCGAAACTGTCCTGTAGTGTGCGTTTATTTGCCGATGATTGTCTAATTTACAACATCGTCCGTGAGGCTGGAGACAGAGAACTATTGCAGTCGGATCTCAGGCAAATCGAATCTTGGTGTAAAACAAACCAGATGCAGCTAAATTTTGACAAGTGTGCCCTCCTTCCAGTCACATCAAAGTTGTCTCATGTTCAGTTCCAGTACACTCTGAGTTCTGGTGTCTTAAATTCCGTGAACGAATACAAATATCTCGGCTTGACCTTTTCAAGAAACTTGAGCTGGGGTAAGCATGTTTCCTCAGTTATTAGCAAGGCTAATCGTATGCTGTACCTAGTGAGGAGGACTCTAAAGCATGGAACGAGCGACACCAAATCCGCCGCATATTTTTCCCTTGTTAGACCACTTCTCGAGTATTCTTCGGCTGTTTGGGACCCTTTTAAGCTGTGCGAAGTTGAAGCCGTAGAAGCCATCCAGAGGAAAGCGGCGAGATTTGTAACTAATCGATTTGCAAGATTTGATAGCCCCTCCGCTATGATTAAAGACCTAGGATGGTGTTCTCTTGCTGGAAGACGCAAATGCTCGAGGCTTGCCTTGCTCTCTCACATCTATTCTAGTTCATGTTCTTTCCTAACTGACTTGAGATCTTCTATACAGCCTCCAAATTATACTTCTCGATGGGACCATAGAATGAAAATCCAGCAAATAAGCTGTAACAAGGATGTATTCCATTATTCTTTTACTCCTCGCACTATCCGTGACTGGAATTCCCTGCCTCGGGACTTAATGAGTGAATTATACCATTCCGGTAAAGCATCATCCAAGGCCTGGTTTCAAAAGAACCTGTATTCATGTTAAGGCATTGTTTGTTGCTCACATTTTGTCATTCAAGCTGATTCATTGATCTAACAAATTCCCAGGATTTCATTCCCATCGTTTACTTTTACGTTCACTTCATTTGCCTCATGCTTTTCGTATCGATTTTCATGCATTATGAAACTTTGACTGTTCTATATTCTCGAAGGTTAACCATTCTGCTTTTTTAGATCTCATCTTCTTTTCGTTTCAGGTCTTAATTTATTCTTCATTTCAGGTTTAATTTTGTTTTATTTTTGTCGTTCCAGGTTTTATTTTCTTTTGTCCATTTCAGGCTCGGATGCAGTTTTGACTTTTCCTGAACGTTTAACCTTTTGTGCATGACTGCATGTTAAAAAAAAAAAAAAAAAAAAAAAAAAAAAAAAAAAAATTAGATACATATAGATAGTTAGATAAGACAAGATAGACCTAAGCAAAGTTTTCTGCACTTGGTGGCAGAGAGTGTGTCACAAGTTGTGAGTGTTATGTTAATGTCATTGTGTTAAGAGTCGGACAATGGCCGACAGGTTGAGGTAAAATGGTTGAGGTAATGGCTTTCAGCCAGAGTGGCCCTCCTCGCCGAGCCACCGGCCGTATGGCTGTCAGCTCAGATGGCGGTTGATGATGATGATGATGGAGGTTTGCCCCATGGCGTGCCATCCAGATTCCAGAGAAAGGGTACTTCAGGTCGGCGAGTCTACATATTCTATTGTACACTATCCATCGCCCGTCGAAGTTCATTGTCAACTCCAATCTACTCCTCAGTTACATCCATCTCCATCCACGGGAGCTATTTTTGTTGTCTTACCTTGTCATTGTCATATAATTCTACACCCGAATTCTCTTGGATCGCCAGAGAGAGTGGATCCTCCGTTCCCCTGCAGTACGTCACTTCCTTCTTCTTCCAGAGCCATACATGTGATTCCGTTTTCGTGGTCCCGTCATCTTGATCCGGTTCTTTTTGTTGCAGAAGGATTTCTGCATGGGCCCCTTTATTCAAATCTCACTCACATTCTTAACACAAATTGGACAGATGACATTCCAGTCTTCAATTTCTCTGCTTTCAAACAGATTGCGGAGTTGCCGAATCCGCCGTCCTTTGCCTTTTATGACATTCACGTGTGGTCTTCAGGGATGTCTCTCATTTGGTTGATCCTCTCATTGTCCGACCCTCGTGGCGCAGTGGTTAGCGCGTCGGACTCGTAATCTGAAGATTGCGGGTTCGAATCCCAGCTGGGACACGAGATTTGCCGTGGCACTTGTGTGTGCATCCTCCCTCGGCGAGGCACGGTAAATGAAATTTGCCATGGCACTTGTGTGTGCATCCTCCTTCGGCGAGGCATGGTGAATTCGGTCGGAAAGACAGACTTAAGTGGCCAGTCTGTTAGTCCTTCGGATGGGACTTTAAGAAGGAGGTCCCGTGTGTAGCATCACACTACGCACGTTAAAACACCTAGCTCCAGGTCCAATTGCGACAGAGGCTTGGCAGGTTACATGAACACCACTTGGTATCACCCCGCCGATACTCGACGTCGGTTCCTGCGGGTTGGCTGTGCCATAATACCGGCAGTATCGGCAGTTGTGACTGAGGTCTTGGGACCTGGAGCGGTGGGTGCTGTTGCGATTGCCCCTCGGGAGTATGCCGGTACCTCGCCGGACCCTTGATTGGGTGCCTGGAGCGGTGGGTGCTGGAGCAGCTACTCTCAGTGACACTTGCCAGTACCTCGCCGGGACCGTGGCTGACGACACAACAAAAAACATGAACGGTCGGACCACCAGCCCAAGGCTATCTGTCCATAAGACCCAAAGAAGAAGAAGAAGAAGATCCTTGTCACCCTCATTGTTGTTCATTTGGCGTTCCACGTTGGTGCATTCCCTGCTCCCTCGTTTTTGAGATGCCTATATCCACGGCCATATTTTTCCCCGTCAAATATCTTATCTCACAATGCGGATCAGTTACGTCCAGCCGCGTACACCATGACGTCGGTGGTTCGAGATGGTGGGACCGGCATGGCAATTCCAGCGGCAGGCCACATTCCTTCCGCATCGTTTTGCACCAATGACGACACGTCTTCTCATGTTCCAGCCTTCTGATGTGTCCGTGTGTGCACCTACGGCTGCTGGTCTAAATCTGGATTCTTGCAACAGCGGCAAGGGTTTGCAGTGGAGATGACCCACTTCACACGGACGATCTCGCTGGAGGACACACGTTGTGTACCCTTACTCAGAGCGGACCTTCTCTTCGTTTGGCGGCTGCCAACATTCAACAATATTTATTCGCATTTATCGTATTTCCTTTTTCTTATTTTATCGCATTTTCTCATTCGCATTATTTGTCGTATTCTTTTCCAAGATGAGGAGCATCTTTCGGCGGAGGGTGGAGATATCGCAGTGTGGTACTATACGAGTTGTTCAGACTCACAATATGATTCCAACAGTTATACAGTTATATTTTGATTAATTTTGAATAAGTTATAGTTCCTCCAAATTGATTAATTTTGATTTTCGCTTGTTTTGTTTTGTGTTGTGTGATTCAGTCTTCACGAATTTCTTCTGCGTTCTCGGGAGGGCATCGTGTCGGACGTTGCATGGAAAGACACAGCCGCCACTTTGAAAAAAGGGGGGAGGTGCCTGCCGCCAATGTCCGATGTCGTGTTCGCCCGAGAACAAAGAAGAAAAAGGCCGTTGTGCCGGTTTCTCAGAAAAATTGATAAGTTAGTTCTCGTCAGGCGGTTCTCGAGAAAAGGCGAATCGAGTAGAAAGGACTTATCGTCGCTGATTCACGGACAAGCTTGGAAAGGGCTTGCTATGGTGTTGTTGGGAGTCTGGCTTGAACTATCTGCAAAAATTACAATCTCATATATTCCACTTCGCTTCAAGTTATTCTCTTCGTCAAAACCACGAGGAACTGCACCCGAGGAACTCAGGTCGTTGGAGGCCCTTGTTCCAGAGTGCTGAAGAAATCCCTTTTCATTCACCCCGTGTTACCAGATCCATTGATGAATATGGTATGTTTGTCTATACATTGTTTTGTAAATATGCATTTTGTAAGCTCTCTTTTCGTAGGAGAATATAGGTTTATGGATCTCGTTCTGAGAGCTTAACTCTTGTCGTTTTTCCTTTCACACCAAACATGTCCTCCGACTGACTTGGCATTGGTGGACCCTTAGTGAGCTAAAAGCTTGTGGGCCCAACGAGACTCTTGGTGAGATCCCCGTGTGTAACGACCCGTCCTTTTCTATTCCTACAGATACAGGTTGAAAAGTGAAAAGAGTAAAGTGTCAAAAGAGTGGATGTGGTCTGAGACATTAATAAATAGAGCACACTGCATAACAAAAATAATTGGACACAACCTACATCAATGTTCTGATGGCTTCATAAGGCATGATCGCCGATCGGATTCTGAGACTGAGATCCCCAGCTGCCTCGGCGCTCTGGTTTCAGGTTGGGTTTGTCCAGCTTAACAACGATCAATAATTGAGTGAGCTTGGTCATTCCAATTCGGCTCAGGTGGTTCGTATTCGTCGACAGCATGAAATGAACGAACGAATCCATGGTTGAAGTCGAAAAAACGAACTCCGTTGTCAAGGCTGAAATTCCGGATTTGACTGTTTATGGAGAACAGTGTTTACAACGGAAAACCAGCTTTTCGTCTAACGGCGGAGAAGAGCAGTTCAGAGTCAGGCGGTTGGGCTCGACATACATTAAAGACCTGTTCAATGTTATGAAGAAGTGTCGGCAATGGCACCGATTGATCCAGGTCGTTTCTGCCAACCTAAATCACTATTTCCTTGACCGATGGGTTAAGGATTGGTCACACATTTAGCAGGTGTAACATATCGGATGATTTGGCACCAGGCTACGAGATGCCCCTGGTCTTATTTCTGGTGAGGCGAGTATGCAAGTACTTAACGAGGGAATCGTCCAGAAAAACCGAGCTTTCTTTCGCATCGCCATGAGCTCGGAAAAAGCGAGGAGGCTTGAAACTCAGATGAGAGCCAGACCACAGAAGCACTGGTACCACGACCAACTGCTGCATGGGCTGAAAACTTATCAGCTATTGCTGGCCTTGGATAGGGGCCAGGTTTCTGAAATCTGGCACCTGTGACGGAAAGGCCGGCAGCTCGGTCGACGCTAACGGCAGGTCGACATGTTGCAGACGTTTAGCAAGGCGAGTTAATAACACCAGCATAGGTGGGATGAGAGACAGCGGATTCCGATGGTGATGGGTTAGGTCCAATTGCGCAGTCGGCAAGAGTTTGTTCCAGGTTCATGACACGTGCTAGTATTTCCGATTGTGAATCTGAAAGTTTTGCAAATAATTGCACGAATCTCATGAAATATGGTGCACGAAGTTACATTTCATTTTCATTTATTTGATTAATTCACATTAAATGCATGGTGAATGCAGAGTTATTTTAATTACCCTGGCCATATAGTCTGGTATCCTCTCGTATAACGTAGCAATATGACCCTCCGGTCAAAAGTCCAAACAAGTCACACTTGTGCTGGGCTCGGCTCCCGCGGTGAAATGTTTTTTCTTTCCCACGCGGAAATGAAAACGTGTTCGACATCTCAGCTGAATCAGTTGTTTTGCAATTGCGGAGGTTTGATAAAAAAGACCTTCCTGGCCGGACCAGGGGCGGCGATCACGGGGGGAAGGGGGTGCATGCCCCCCAAAATTTGTAACCTGAAAAATAGGAGGTCAAGGGCCCCTGCCATGACTCCTAATGGGCCCTCGAAACTCTTGGCCAAAAATCATAAATTGGGACTTGAAATGCCTTTCCACGCCATTTGGAGAACCGAGAATTCTTAAAAAGCTCCAGCTTTTTGGGGACTCCGTCCCCCAAACCCTCATTTAGGGTATGAAACTGCATTTTGAGTCCCACTGTCGAAATAGGGCCCCTCATTTCGGTGGGCCCCTCTGAGTTTTGCCCCCCCAAACTTGAAGAGTAATCGCCGCCACTGGCCGGAGCCCAAAAAGACCTAACCTAACCCTGAATCTGACCCACCCACATGACAACATGACAAGGCGCCTGTCATGTTTTTGTTTTGTCTTTTGCAGACGCGGATGCGTCGTCTGCTAAGACAAAATGTTATTTTTACCCGGAAACTGAAAACACAAGCCCTGTTTTAATTAGTCGATTTTCGTTGCAAATCGATAACTCAAAAAGTCTTCAACGGATTTAGCCCAAATTTGGAATTTTTCTATCATTTATGGAAATGAAGAGCTGATTCATTTTTCTCTGCGATCGATGAAAAAATGTGGAAATTTTATTCTATACGATTGTACAGTTTTATAAAGACTTTGCGCTTTGCAAGGTGATAACTCGGAACAATGATCAAACATTGAACCAAATTGAGATTTTTTGTGTTATTTATGAAACCTCTGATTGGTTTTTTCTGTTCCGTCGGTTTAAAAATGTAAACAATTCTAATGCTATGCAATCATGTTCTATACTGCCTCTCCAACCTACTTATATCCTTCACTGCCTTCTTCAAAGCTGTCGAATTCATCCACTTGGGAATAGAAAAGTGCATATTTGAGCATTTTAATCGTCTATCAACTCTTGATTGCGAAAAAATAAAAAAGACGATCACGGAAAATGGTCGCAACTCTTCAAAAAGTGGAAGCAATTCGACCGCTCATTTCGGATTTATTCTGGATTCTTTTCACATCATCCGTCAGTCGCAAAACAAATAAAACGGTTTCCATGGCAACGTCAACCGGGTTTTCGACTTGAATCAAAGCTTCCGAAATTCTGCCGCCCTTCACCACCAGCCAGATTTTCCCTTACCATTCACACTCAGCTTCAAAACAGCAGCCAATCCGATGGGTAGATTGGTGTTGTGAAACTTTAATTTCTATCTACAACGCTATTGCTTCTTCATTGCTGGGAAGCGTCCATCCATCTTCTAAATTGACTGCTATATTGAAGCGCTGATGGGTGTGAGTGGAAATTAGGTATACGGCCGTACACGTAGGTAGGCCTACCTATGTTATTCTTATCACTGCAACCAGTGATGCTCAAGAGTGTATAGGTTACCCCCGAGCCTTCGGCCAAGGCTTCCCCTGACCTTTTTCCAAGGGTACCCCTATGCAAAAGCTGAAAAACTGGCTAACCCACTCGTGTTTTACCTAATGCGCTTCATGTGAATCTAGTAAATTTACGCAGCACACGTGTGTATTTTTGTTATGCTTGAATGCATTGCAATCATTTTTTTTTTGGGTATTTCCAAACAGTCGTTCTCTATAGTTTCAATTCTTTCCCTGGAAATTTGGATCCCCAATGCTTCTCCCTCAGAACCCTGTCATGCGACAGTTTGGGTGCAAAGAGCAGACAGAACAGAAACTGCAGTTCGGATGACACACTTTTTTGGATGAAAACTTCCAACAGATATTTTATTGAAACCCAATCATCATCGGAAATTGCTAACCGTTTTCATAGCACAAATTTTACATGCATTAATCACTCTCCTCACCACTTATCTCATATCTTCCACACATGGGCACTTTTTCATTTGAAGTGCTGGAAATAACTTCCAAAGTTACTACACTGCAAAAGACAAAACCATGGCTTCCCTGGAAGCGAACCCTTTAATCTTGTTTCGCTTGATTTTTGCGGCAACATTTTTAGGGATAGCACTTTCGCTTCTGAAACAGGTCTCCTCTATGGGGCTTTGGTGTGTTTTTTTCTGCAATGTGTTCTTCAATTCCCGAAAACCAAAAAGAAAGATTAAACCTGTGCTGGACGTTACACACACTACTGAACTAACACAGTCTGACTTGATCCTCTTGGTGTGGTCGCCCCTTTTCCGCTCGCTTTACTGCAGCATCCAATGAAAGCCATCCCACCCGTGTTTCCAGTTCCAGCAGTCCCAAACCAAACGTTTTCGACATTCAATATGCAAGCAACCATCGTCCTTCGGACCAGCCCTCCGCTTGCAGTCATCACAGGCCAATAAAGCAAAGGATGCAATCAATCAGTCAAGGTTGTCGCTCACATTTCTGCGTGAGAGCGTGGGCTGTAAACGTGCTGCTTGACGCAGCTGGCAGGATTCTTGCAAACAGGGCGTCTCATTTGCCCAGTCCATTGGAAATTAGCATAATGAAGCAAATTGGCATTTTCTTCCAAATTCTAGAGTCCGATCCACCACTGCAGAGGCGGTGGGATGGCCTGCAACTATTTCACCAAAATTTCTGGAATCTATGAACAATGTTTTTTTATTCGCAACATCTTGCATCAAAACCTCCAGCTTCTCCCGCAATGGAGGTGGACGCCACTCGTCGGCCTCAACTCGCACAGCAAACCAGCAGCGAGTGTTGACCTTCGGTTGTCGTCCCTCGTTCTGTGACGGTGGGGCGAGAGGTCTTCCCACTGTTTCCTCACCACAATTTTCTTAATTTCCGTTTCAAAAACAGTCTCTGTGAACAATGTGTTTCATCTTCAACATTTTGCTTCAAAGCCTCCTGCCTCGCCCGCCATGTGGGGTGGACGCCACTCGCCGGCCCCCACTCGCACGGCAAACTAGCAGCGAAAGTTGTCCCCCGCATGTCGTCCCTCCCTCTGTGTCATAGGGGATAGAAGTGCTTCTACTTCTTTATTCCACACAATTTTCGCCTCCTAACTTTCCAAGCATGTACCGCTAAACTGCGTGCAACGGAAATCGGGGAATGGTTGGGTCCGTCGAAGTTTCGTCTCCTGTAGCCATCTTATGCATCCACCTGATGCGAATTCACCCACTGTTGGTATCCGTAATTCAACACTTCAATTCCTGAATTTCTCATTTTTCATTGTCAGTTGTTATCTGTCAATCTGTCACAATTGGCATCCCCAAATGCCCTTCTAATCTTGAAATGTCAAAACCGTAAATTATTTTATATATCCAGGTTATCGTTTATCTGCTAGATGGCAGCACCTGTTACGCAATTACATTTTTTTATCAATTTTGAGATGAATTTAACAGAAATAGCGTCAACTTCAATTGTGGACACTATATTGACGCCTTCAAGTTGTCCACCAGCACTTACCTAATTATTGGTGCACTGCCAGCAAGGAAATAATCAGTGAACTATAACTCCGGATAAATCCGTTAAAAGAAAATGGATTTCGAATCTGATTACCTAGACATGTGGATTTCCGAAGAAACAATGTTTCAACCAGACACCTCAGTCCGGATTATGAAGAGTTTGACTGTCGGAGCTGACCTTTCGGACTAAAGACCCTCCCGACAGGCAAACTCGAGGCAATGCAGACATTGAAAAAAACTGCAAATAAAATAGTCATGTTTCCAAAAAAGGATGGTTTCCATTT
>JASGXE010016844.1:0-10190 GCA_030068105.1 Sinentomon sp. SZTP_YWyxl
TTTGTCTTGATTTCGTTGTCCTTTGTAGTCCCTTTCGATGATGAATTGTCATTTCAATGGAGGTGAGCAATTTTGATTTCTATTTGTAAATATGCATTTTGTAAGCTCTCATTGTAGGAGAATATAGAGTTCTGGATCTCGTCCTGAGAGCTAAAATTGCGTCTTTCTTCACACTTTGTATGCACTCCTGACTGATTTGGCATGGTGGACCCTTAGTGAGCTGGAAAGCCTAGTGTGCTCAACGAGACATTTGGTGAGATTCCCGTGTGGACAAGTTTCTTTCTATTCCTTCAACCAGGAACTGACTGCATCTAGATTGTCTTGCAGAGATCGACCAAGAGGCAGGCCATACAAAACTAAATCATCGGTAAAAAGCCTTGCATTGCACATGAGTAAGGATGGAAGGTCATTAATGTAAATGATGAAGAGAAGTGGACCCAGGACATTACCCTGGGGGACTCCGCAGATGACAGGCCACCTGGCAGAGTACTGGCCTTCAACCGCGACCTGGAAAAACTGCCTGGCCAAGAAGCGCTCAATGAGGAAAACAAGAGGAGCAGGAAATTTAAGCAGACATAGCTTGTGTAAGATGAGATTATGAGGGATCAAATCAAATGCTTTTTTTTAAATCAACAAAAATTGCATGCAGCTCTTCTTTTGCCTCAAGTGCACATCCAATATCATAAGTAAATTCTATGGTTTGGTCACACAAGAATGCTTCTTTCTAAAACCATTTTGACTGGGATGCAATATTTGGTTAAGTTCAATGTAGGCAAGACAGCTATAAGATGACAGGTAAAGCCACAAGCGCCGAAAAAGATGCAGTGCGAACATGCAGGCGCAAAACAGCATTACTCCAAGATGTGACGTCACGTATTCCACTCAATCAACTAGGAAGACTGCGGAGATGACTTACTGCGCAGGTGGAGCCGATTCGAAAGTAGAAAACGTGACGTCAAAAATGGGGCTGGACGAAGCTCTTTGAGGAAACAGGCCAATTGAGTATTGGACAGCGCAGTCGCTTAAAGGCCTACCTTTGGGCGGGGCATAGCTCTTCGAAAAAGCGACAAATCGAGCATTGGACATCGCAGTGGCTCTACCTGTAGTTTTTAGACATACCTTGAATGTAGGTACCTCAGCCATTAGATGTGAAAATAGAATTGTTTCAAAAAATTTACTGCTGACTGAGAGAAGTGATATTGGTCGGTATAGCTCAGGATTTTCAGAAGGACCCTTCTTTGGGATGGGATTTGGGAATCACGTTTGACAACTTCCAATCATCTGGCAATGATAGATCAGCGTAAATCCTCTTTATGATAATTTCATAGAAAAATGATAAATCAAACGACAAATTCTTAAGAAATTGAGCTGGGATGAAGTCAGGACCTGTGGCTTTCTTCACCAATAGCGTGGATAGCAAATGCTGAATTACCACACGCGAAATTTGAGTTGAGGTTTGGTTTAAATGGGTAGGGATGACTGAAATGGGTAATGTTTGGATATTTCTATCAATAGTAATATTTACTGATGAATTTTGAAATGTTTGTGCCAGAAGATCAGCTTTCTCAACGGCAGTTTGAGCCAAAAACCGTCAGCACTCTGCAGCGATGGCAGTCCTCTTGAAGCACGAAGGAAGATAGTTAAACAAGAAAACAACACAAAAGAAATTCATAGTCCCGCATCTTGAGATAGGACTTTGGCAAGTTTGTCCAAATCTTCATATGAGGAAATCACGTGCACTTTGGTTCCATCAGTCTTTCTTAGAAAGAGCTTGCAGTCCCACATGTTTTTCCAGCCAAACTCCTCTTTGAATTTCCTTGCCACAGCCTGCAAATCCATGTAGTACCTATTTAACCAGATGGTCACTAACGAACATGGGCAGACTTTAAAACTCAGATCGTGAAGAATGACGTTTTCTGGATTTAACAGCAGCCATGAACACATTCTTCAAGTCACGAGAAACGAATCTAATGATGGCCGAGGTGGAACCATCTCTGTTTTTTAAGGCCAAGATAATGAAGAGTATCAACACTTCACATTCACATTCACCACCTTCGCCAGTGCTTCGATAAGATTGTGCAAGGCTTTTGGATTATCCTTCAGATCCACAAGGGGCGATCCCCGGACTATCACGTTGATGAATGTAGCTACTGTTCGGTATTGATTTGCTGTCTCTGCAACATATCAATGTTAGGCTCACTAACCACCTATGTCCAGAAAGAACAAAACAATTTCTGCAGAAACATGAAACAAACATGTTAGGCCTACCTACTTACCCACCTATGTCCAGAAAGGACAAAACAATTTCTGCAGAAATATGAAACAAACATGTTCTGTCGAAACATGAAATGAACATGTCAGGCCTAACTCCCCACCATGTCTAGAAAGCACAAATCAATTTCTGTCCAAACATGAAATGAAAATATCAAGGCCCACCTATCCACCTACTCGTACTTCCGAAAGCACAAATTGTTTTACCGAAATTCGAAACAAACATCGTACCTATCCCCAGGAAGCAAGAATGTTCCTCTCTGTTAGGCCCATCACATGAAATAATCCAGCCGAGCCTAGACACTTACCAAATTCATTCAGCAATTCATAATCTGAACTTCCAGATTCCCTGAATGTCCTAACAATGGTGACCGAGTTGCCAACCTCTTCCTTCATGAAAGGGCACTTGCCTCGGTTGGACAGAGTAATTTTGATCGTTGCAGTATGAGTTCCATTTTTAATGAAATCTGAAAATGTGGGTAGAAATCCAAGATGGTATGTAGAAGAATGTAGAAAAGGCAGACTGCCGAAAAGCCAGAAATTTCAAAAGCCGGCCCAGCATGCAATGGGAGAACAGAGCAATTTTAAGGGCATGGAAAAGGACAACATTCATTTTGGGGGCAAATTTGGTGTTCAAGAAGCCAAAAACTAAGTACAACAAAAGGTCCTCCAATTCCCTGGATTTTCACGGTTTTCCAGGTGCTAATTTTCAAATCCCCGGATTTTCCAGGTGGGTGGAAACCCAGCCCAGTTGGGATGCACACACCGCAGGTTTGCCTATTGGAAAACTAGGTAGGTAAGCCATCGATCTCGGAGTCAGTGGGCCTTAGCAGGATTTTTGCCAAATTACTTACTTGAGGTAGGGACATTAGGTAAAATTCGTGCTGCCAATGGGCCTTCAAACAGAAGCGTGCTGGGGCTGGGAAGGAAAGAAAAAGTGTCACACGGCAATTTCAGAGGAAGGCGTTGCACCCAGGTGCAAAAACAAATCGGTACCCACAAGCAATCTGTCTATCCAATGTGGACAATGGGATCCAAGATGGACAATCAACTGAGAATATCATGGAAGGGGATCGACTGAGAATTATTAGTTTGTGCTCTCTTCAATTTGTCCTCGGTTTCTCCAACTTACTCAACTTGCCATTGGCTGCTGACTCCAGAGGCTACTAAAGGATTGAAGTGGGCTGTGTGAAAAGACTTTTTATTACGAAAATTATTGATTTTTTATGACATTTCATCCATTCCAGCCCAAAAACAAAAAATGGGATTTTAGCAAATTTTCTGAGAAAGAAACGAAAAAATAGGAAAAAACTCAAACGTGAAAACGATAGGAAAAATAGGATGCGCATGAAGCCTGCACCAAGTTTAACCGGTCAAGCCCGAGCGCCGTACATTTACGTCCGCTAAAAAAACACTCTGCGGACGAGCGACGTAAATATTCGTCAATGCGGCCAAGATGTGATTGTACGAACGACGTAAATGCACGTCCGCATGTGCATTCCATTTTCAAGGGATTTGAATTTAATTACGTAATATCAACACCACTCAATCGCGAAAACTGCCGGAAAGAGGAAACAACAGCGATCCAGCAGGCGTTTATTCCGCCAAAATCGGTCCAACCGTTTTCAATCAGCGCACTTTTCAAATTTCCCGCTTTTTGTTCAGTTGTTCTTTTGTTCCCTTGTCGAAGGCGCCTTTTTTCACGATATGACGCAACATCAGTTCCCGCCGAAATTCGAATTTTCGGGCAGACGACAGCAGCGCGCTCTCGCGGACGCTTGTTTCGCGTGATTTGCTGCAACCGTTTCAAAATGGCGTCGCATTGAAATTTCCTGTTTTTTCCCGTTTTTGCTCAATTTTGATGCGGTTTGAAGCGTTTTGCGAGTATCTTGGCCGTTTTTTTGTGCGGAGGTTTTTTTTTTTGTTGAAAACATTAAATTTTAGGCGATTTTAATGACACAGCAGAATTCTGGCTATGTTGGGCGGGAAATGCATGCATTTCCGATTTTTCCGTTTTTCGAAAATCCTTGCAGATATTATTAATTCCGTCACGGGCGACATTTTGTGTTTCCGAAACGCGCGGAAAAATATTTTAAAACCAGAATTCGCAATTTCGGGCTTGACCGGTTAAGGGAGATTCGGTATGTTTTGCTGGCCAAGGCTTTAGGGGCAACAGTTGCAGCTGCAGCCGGTCATAAAAATCCAAAGATTATCACATACGGGCATTCTGGGTCGCAATAATTTATCATGTACCTGCAAACTTTTATAAAACGAAAATGAAATACAATCTTACATTTTAATGTGAGATGGATCATAGCTTCTCAACCTGTTGTGAATTACGGGCTCTCTGGACCACCGAAGTGTTTTTGGTTTTAGCATAGGAATGCTCCTTAAACTTGTAAATTCAGCATAATGATCCTATGTGTACTCGTACCTATCTGGTCAAGCCCGACTGACGCAAATAAACGTCCGCATGGGTATTCCATTTTCAAGAGATTTGAATTTAATTACGTTATACGTAATATCAACACCACTCAATCACAATGGCTTAAATGTTCAGTGGGAAAGAGGTATGAACAGCGATCTAGCAGACGTCTGTTCCACTGAAATCGGTCCAGCTGTTTTGAATTGGTGCAATTTTCAGATTTCCCAGCTTTCTCGGTTTTTTAACCGTGAAGGCACCTCTTTTTCACGATCGCGCACGGAATTTTGAATTTTCGGGAAGCCGAAAATTCAAATTTCGGGGCTTGACCGGCTATGCATCTAATACCTACATTTTCCACATAAAAATCCAATAAGTAGGCAGGTACCTGTGCGATGATCAGTGCTCAAAGTGCATGCGAGCACTGGTAGAGCACATTTCTGTCCATCCAAAGGGTTGAGTAAATCAGCTCACATGTGCCCTGCCTTAAGCTGTTAGCATTACCACATGCCCCAAACAGATAGCGCTCCCACAGTCGTAAGACCATGGAAATTTGCTCCTATGGAGCTCCCACTTGGAGCTCTGTGTGAGTGCTTTTCGCATCACGTTCAATTTTGAATTGCAAGGCACATAGTTTCCTACCTACTCTGACCCATATCCCAATGACCCTGCCCATTGATGTGCCCTCGTGTGCCTAGCCCGACAGAAGATGCGCCCCCTTCAAAGGACAAAAGTGCCTGCCAAAAGTGCAATTTTTTGTTGAGTGTCCTTTTTTTGAAGAACCTGTTTCTGCCTTTTTTGGATCACTCTGAACACTGGCCTCCTGGCGATGGATGATGGCAATTTTGGTGCAGCAGTAGGTACCTAGCCTACTTGCAAACATGACTCGCATCGTGATCTGAAACTCACCAAATAAATCATTTGTTAGGAGGAAGATCACCACAAGTCAAGTGGGTGAATAGCAGAAAAGAATTCCATTTCAATTTGGAAATGAAAGGAAACAAGCAATTAGTTAACCACCATTTTCCAATTTGGAAAATGGTGGTTAACTCAACAATAATATAAAAGCTCAGGTCACGAGCAATCTAGAAGCCAAGAATCTATCGGAGCAGAAAACCGGTCACCAATGCACAAACTTGCCAGATGTATCTCAAACATCCCTTTCAGTCAGTTGATTGTGCACAGTGCAAGGGCAGGGGCCAAGGAGAAGCTGAGAAGCAAAACAATAAATGAATGATTCCCTCCCTACCGAACTTACTTCTCACAGATCTCCCTCTGTCGGTGTTATATGCTGATCCACCCAATCCCAAGATGATAGCAGCAACAATGGCACTCTTTCCACTACCATTTCTGCCAATTATAACATTAATATTTTTAGTGAAATCGATTTCCAAGTTCGAATGACACATGAAATTCTTCAGTTGTATCTTCTTGATGGTCCCAAGAGATTCAAATCGCTCACTCAATCGAGCATTTCCCCCAGAGAATGTTGAATCTATGACACCTGTGTCATTTTCAGTGTCAAAATCGTTATCTTCAACAGCTGTAACGGCTCGCCGTTTCCGAGTTTGTGACCCTCTGATGCCTCCAATGCCATTAGACAGGTGGCGAGGAATGCTGGAACTTGAAGGTCCTGGCGAGGAAATCATTTGGCATTCTCTGAGAGCTTGTCGTTCTCCAGAAGAACAATTTCTTGTTATATCTGGAGCAGCCGGAAGAGATGGAATGTTGCTCCTGTGAGGCTCGGCAAGGCAGTTGTCACCAAAAAGAGATGGACTTTGGTTGTGGTCTCGAATATCAGACCGTTCCAACACCACCTTGCATACAAGGCTGGAAGATTTTCTGATGATTCCAGCATTCTCATTTGATCCAATTGCAAGGTTCTTTTTCATGATTTGAAAACTCAAACTGACCTAAAATTTGCAACAAACAAGAAGTTTTGATTCAACCAGCAGGAAAGGTGGAATAATCTTGCTCTAGCACAACTGATGCATCCCACACACCTCACTTCCTAGACATCTGTTACAGACAACTTAGGTGCGTACGTACCAATAAAATTAATTATGACACTTTTTCAAGCTGAACATCATGCGATGTCTTCTATCGGGACAATGTTGGTGTTTGGGAGTCTGCAATGTGAGGTTGGTTTGGCTTTACCTATTTTTGTTTTTTTTTAGGTACATGTGAGGCCCTCTTTTATTGGGTTGCACAAAGAGTACCAATTCAATTTGTCGATGTGTTCATTCCTGAAATTGTTTGGAAATTGTCCATAGGAAATAAAATTTTTTGAATAATTGTCCATCGAAATGATATTGCCTTATTTGCTACTTTTGATTGAGTAAAAAATGCAGAAAAAAATGTAGGTAGGTATTGGCAGACTTGTTTTTTTTAGCATGCACCCCAAAAACATTCAAGATAGGCTATAGGCCTACAAGTACAGTACAGTGGTTTCTTTGAAATCCTCATGCATTTGATGACATGCCTGTGTGAGTCATGAAAAGCCAGATCTTGTAGACCTAGACCTAGTGGACCTAATGGAGTGCCTACCTAGTACTCGTACAGTAGTTTGAAGGTTGGTATTTTAAAGGAATAAAGAATTCATGTGGGTCATTTTGTTTTGTTTAGAATAATTGTTGGATCATTAAAATTCAAAATTAAAATTTCTTTGCAACCCCGAGGAGAGAAAAATGAAAACAAAAGGCAGTGGAAACTGATGGAATTTGCACAGCAATTTACACAAAGTTCTCACAGAATAGGTAGGTACCTGCTGCAGGATTTGATGCCGGAAGGCAAGGCGGTGCTGCATCAAATTTGAAATGCCCTCTGCAGCATCAAAACCATTCGATCTACTGCAGGATGCAGAGAAAATGCACCCACCAAAGTATGAGGGTTGGTCAAGAAGTTCACAGAAAGACATACCAATTATTTTTTCTCCAACTAAATTTTCAATGTTATTTCTCCCAGTTTTAGGCTGGCAAGTGGCAATTGACCTCTGAAGTGTTGAGTACGTAGGTAGGTAGCTATCGTACACAATAGGACTGCAACAACAGGTAGGTGTAAGCCAGCACCGGCTCGTCAGGTGAGGCAAGTGAGGCTGAGCCTCACTGCTCATTTTGGTAGTGAACAACTCAATTATTCAAGAAAGAGTTCTTCACAATAATTGTGTTTTTGTGTCCAACAGCAGTCAAATCTTCTTTCATCAAATCTTCTTTATCTTCTTTTTACGTCACAAAACGAGCAAATTTTGCAAGTCTTCCATCGCTCGATTCCATTTGCATCAGCTCCATTATCGCGTCATATTTTCGAGAAAGAACCTGTACAGCCCAAACCCAGAACCCTGCTTCGCGGCACGATTCCATTTGTGCAATCAAATCACACTGGTGCGGCTGGACCCACGCTGGCCTCTGGATTCTTTCAACCTCGCTCGCCCAAATTGTTCAATGTGAGTGTTTGGGGAGCGGTCCACACACGTATTGTTGCCCTCAAACGCAGCCCAGTGAGGCTCGTTTGAATTTGCCTCACCAAGGGAAAAAGATGCTTCCTCTTTGACGACACTGTTCCACAGCAGGTTTGCAGCCAGTGAGATTTGAAAATGGAGAGCCAACAATTCCTCAGTGGGCAAAGTCAACGTCTCTCCGCAGAGGTCTCTGGATTCTTTGAGTGGCAAAACCGGGCCAACGCCTGGATATTTGCGGATTAAAATCCTGTTCCTTTGACTTTGCGAAACAGTTGTTTTTCGCTGTTTCTCAAAAAGTTCACATCGAAAATGGAAAAATTTGGGCTTTGAAGACTCGGGAAGAAACAAAGGTTTCTTGATAGGGAAGCAATTTCAAAATTTTTCTGACATGCGTGCATTCTGGCGTGGGGAAAATGAACTTGATGGGGTAAAAGTGGAAAAATTCTTTATTGGCTTTGACGGAGTTTGCCGTTTGGCAAATATCTGGGGCACAAAGATGAGAATACGCCATCACGGACTTTTCTTTGGAGCATGAATTAAACATTTTTGTGGTTGTTTGCAGATTGCCACACCTTAACGGTAAAAATTTTTGATAATCGAAATTCCAAAGCAGGCTGCAAAATTTCGCAGGAAAATTTGTGCGATGAGAATTCGAGAAGGCAATCGCAGGTAAATTCGAGGTGTGGTCATCCAAAAAATATTTGGCTTCTTTTTTGCCATTTTGACCGAGAGATTCCACCTGCAACAATTGAATGGCAGGGTTGCTATATCCTATTGGTACTGATCCCATTCGCAAGGGACAATCGTGTGTGTTTAATGCTCAGAATTTCAAATGCTCAGCTGGAACATGCGTTGGATGGAAAATCTCCGCAAGGATATCATAAAAAATGTGGTATGAATGGATGATATTCTTTGAGACGCGTCAGCTGGACCTTCACCGGGCAGAAAAAAGAGAATATTGCAATAACTTCAGAACGTTTGGCCTTTGTGTGTGTTGCTTCAATTGGCCTCCACGGGGATTTGCTGATGCAGTGCACTGCAAGGATTTAGGTAGTTTTCCTGCGTGGATTGAATTTTTCTACAGAGTTTGAAACATTTTTCTTCAGAGCCATGGCCACTTCACTTCACCTTGCACATATCGGTTTATTTGACTGGCTGCCCAATGAATTATTGTTGACTTCATACAAATGGCCAATTTTGCCATTTTTCCACTGAAAGTGACCAGCCTCACCCAGACAAAAGCTCACGAGCCGCCACTGGTGTAAGCTCCTGGAAAATGTCATTTTCTCCCAGAATTTCAGTCTGACTTAGGTACCTATTTTGCCTTTGCTCTTTCTGCTTTTCCTTTCAGATGCTTTTGAAAATATGATCATGATGGTGAATATTGTTCTGTTTCCTGTTCAGCATTGGATGAGAGGTAGGTAATTCTGAACAATTTTATTTTCCAGATAGAGAAATCTTGATCTTTCAGTTGCCAGTCATTGAGGATGTGGAAAAATGTGGTTTACCTCTTGAAATGGCTGTGTAAATTCATGTGATTCGAGTCCTGTGGCTACCTAAATGTTGATAAAGTCATCGGTTCAAACGATTTCAATGTTTTGTCTTCTGAGATGGTTGTTGGATGTTGACTTTACCATTCGAAATTTTGGATCAATGTTGTCGATTTTTGAGCTTTTTTTTTTTTTCAAAAAAGTTTTTCAAATTTTTTATTTGAGATTCGAGATTCGATTCGAATTTTTTTCGAATCCTTCAAAGAATCTCGAATCGAATCTTTTCGAATCGAATCCTTTTATTCGAATCTCGAAACTTGATTCGAATATCACCACATTTTTCGAATCGAATCTTTTCGAATCTAGCCTAATCGGTCAAGATTCGAGATTTTCGAATCGAATCAAGATTTGCACAGCCCTACCGGGTGGGTAGGTACTAGAGGTCAGCGGTTCCAAAAATTTTATTCGGTTCGGTTCCGGTTCGGTTTTTGCCTCGCAAGATGTCGATTCCGGTTCCACATCGGTTCCGGTTTCTTTGGCGTTTCGGGTC
>JASGXE010016845.1:0-11122 GCA_030068105.1 Sinentomon sp. SZTP_YWyxl
GCCCTTGGGCAAACAAGGAGGTTAGGTGGAATGACGAAAAGTATGGGTAAGTGGGCATTGTGTCATCCAGAAATGATGAGATGGATGTGGAAAGGCGCTGTGGTGCCAGCTCAGACATATGGTCAGGAGGTATTATGTTTGGGAGCGGGGCTTGAAGGCCTTTTGAACAGTGTCCAGAGAGATGTTTGTTTGAGGGCAGGGTTGAGCATAGGGGGGGGGGTAGGGGGGGGGTTACCCCCCTGGCCTTCGGCCGAGGTTACCCCCCCCTGGCCTTCGGCCGAGGTTACCCCCCCAGCCTTTTTCCGACGGTACCCTTGGCCTTCGGCCAAGGGTACCGTCGGAAAAAGGTGGGAAAAGAGTCCTGGTGTGTGTGCAGGGCACACACCAGGACTTCAATAGGAGCAACATTGTTTCTTTGTACTTTCTGTTTTGATTCCCCTGCCGGAAAAAGGCTAGGGGGGTAACCTCTGCCTTTGGCCGAGGTTACCCCCCCCTACCCCCCACCCTAGAATGTTGCTGTCAAAGTCCTTCCTGGTGTGTGCCCTGAACACACCAGGAAGGACTTCAATAGCAACATTCTGTTTCTTTTGTACCTACTTCCTTTTTGATTCCCCTGCCGGAAAAAGGCCAGGGGGGGTAACCTCGGCCTTTGGCTCAGGTTACCCCCTATCTTTTTCCAAGGGTACCTTTGGCCAAAGTCCTCGTGTGTCCTGCACACACCAGGAAGGACTTCAATAGCAACATTCTGTTTCGTTTGTAATTCCTGTTTTGATTCCCCTGCTGGAAAAAGGCTAGGGGGGGGGGGTAACCTCGACCTTCGGCCGATGTTACCCCCTAGCCTTTTTCCGAGGGGACCCTTGGCCGAAGTCCTGGTGTGTGCCCTGCACACCCCAGGACTTCAATAGCTACATTCTGTTTCTTTTGTACTTTGTTTTGATTTACAGAAAATGGTAAAATGAAAAAAAACTCATCCAGAAAGTCGTGTCTGACAGTTATTTCCTTGCTCCACCTATTGCGACTGCAAACCCTCCAGGATAAGGAAAAAAGGACCTGAAATGTCGTAAAATGGCATCTGAGGAACCCTAATTTTTCAAAAAAGCTTCAGCGTTTGGGGGACGCTGTCCCCCAAACCCCCTGCCGGGGGCGCTGCCCCCTGGACCCCCGCTGGGGGGCACAGCCCCCCAGACCCCCCTGCATTTTCGGTGCCCTGCCCCCCCCCCCCCGTCGAAGACCTCTTTACCCCCCCTCTAAGGTACCCTACCTTGCCCCATCCCTGGTTTGCGTGTGTATGCACTTTCGGCCGGGTTGGCTGCTGTTCGGGTGATTTTTGCCAGCACACTTATGGCAATTGAGCAGGCGGGATCGATGGTTCGTCAAATGATGTTCGTCAAAATTGCTTCAGCCCAATGCAGCATTTGCCGATGACATTTGAGTTTGCTCCTTTGACAAAGAAAGAGGAGACTGAACAGAAGGGGAAGAAGGGGAGCCTCACCTGATCATTTTTAATTGATCAAAAATTTCTTTGTGTTGAAACGTTCTGGGTGGATTCGGATGATTTTATTGTTGAAAGAAAGCCAACTAACTGCAGATTTGGTATTCCGAAGGGAAATTCCGTTATTTTTGGGCAAATTTTGGAAATGTCATTGGGTGGGAAGCAAATTTCGCTTCCGAGACCACGAAAACTTTCAGTTTTGGAAAATGGACTGCAGTGCCAAATTTTCCCGCGTTATTCTCGTAAAAACCTTCCCATAAATTCAAAGTTCATTATCCTTTGTGGACTTCCAGTCCAGGTTTGCTCTCACCACGCACACCTCCGCGTCTCATGCTTGTTGCTTTTCGGATCTGCTTTTGCCTGTTTCTTTTTCTTCATCAACAGTACCTATTCCCATTCTGAGATTATAGCCATGCAGCCAGCAGTGATGCCCTAAGGAGTAGTAGGTACCATGTTGCCTGCCGTGGCGTAAACACAAGACTGGTTGTTATCTATGCAAACCAGTGGCCTGTTTTTGGTCAAATAACTCAAATCATCTTCCACATGTTTTTCCCCTAAAATAGAAAAGATCTTACTCGCATAAGACTAACTTATGTTTTATAACAGAACATTGAACTCGGAACATTGAACTGCTATTTTTAGCATGCAAAAACAAAACAGCATGCGAAACAAATGTCAGCCTGAAAAACATAATAAAAGCTCGGAAGAACATCTGGCGTGGCGACAGAAAAGCAAAATGGTTCAGCAAAAGTTCTCAAAGAGTTGCAATGCAAGAAACCAGGATCCATATTGAGCAGGGTCAATGTCTCCTATTGCATTGGCTGCTTGCGAAGGCATGGAGTTCCATTCACGGATGCTCCTTGGAAGGAAATGACCGGTGTCTCCACGGCAGTATATTTGTCTTATCTTTAACTTTGTGATCATTACGAGAGGCAAAAAATACATGGTTTAAAGAAGGGCGTTGAAATCGGAGAGGTAAGGGCACGCAAAAAAGATCCCAGAAAGCAGGACAAGCCTGTAGGGCTGTGCGAATTGGCATACGAATCGAACCCCACGAATCGAATCCATGTTGTTCGAATCTCGAATCGAATCCGAATCCATTGCCCAGTTTCGAATCAAATCGTTTCAAATCGAATCGTCCAAGATTCGAGAATTTCGAATCGAATCTTCGAATCGAATCAAGAGGCGCACAGTCCTATGACTACTGGCTTTCTTCTAAGGAGGGGCCTAATTGCAATTCTCGATCACAGAATGTATGTAGGCTGTTACCATTCGCATTTTGGTGCCGCAGGCAGATGTTTTAATTTTTTCCCACAAAATTCTCTAGGGTGAAACAGGGTAAAATGGACAGGTTTTGACAAATGCGAAACTTTTTGACCATGATGGAAAAATAAAAATGGATAAAATGGTGCACCAATGTTACATTTTGATGTCTCCTTTCGACGTTTGCTGGGTCATTTCTTTTGAAACATTCGCCAGTTAGAAATAAAGTGGAAATTTCTAAGATGGAACAGGCATGCCCATTTTACCCCAACTCCGGGGTAAAATGGGCATGTTAAAGAAATCACACAAGCTGATATGCGATAAAATGGGCTGTTGCCAGACATGCCATGGGCAATCAAGGTTGTCACTCTCTTGACAATATGCCTTCATAAAAAGTATGCAATTTCCATTATTTTCACGCACAGGTTCATCGATGATGGAGAGTCTTTGGATATGTCGCTGGCAAAATGGGTTGAAGTTGATTAAAAACTCCAAGCTGCTTTCATGTTTTTTTTCTTGGTTAGGTGGGGTAAATCACTTGCAAAATTCACAATAATTTGCACTGGCCTGGTGCAAAATAAGACTGTGGGACCTATAAACATGTTTTTGCCATTTGTTCCACTGCGAAAGAAGGTATTTTCAACTTTTCGATCTGTGCATTATTAGTCTCGTATGGGTTCCAAAACCATTCTGACTTGCGTCAATGCCAAATTCTACACGAATCTGTGACAAATTTGAAAAACCATTCAAAACTTCGCATGACACTGGTTTTGATCAAGTGATACCTAGTACCCACCCGGTTAAATGTTTCCTGACAAGTGACAGATGGTCGTTCTTCCCAGCATTTATGAAGTGCCAACAATCAGGAGTTTCATTGGGCCAGGAGTCTCATTCGGGAAAATGTATGTTCTCCCTGTTGTGTGTTATTTTATAAATGTTTTATGTGTGGAAAATTGCCAGCTTCTGCTTATCCATTGGGTCAGCCAAAATGTCATATTTCCATGGCTGGCACCAAATATTCTTCTTTAGGCTATCTGCAGAGAGGCGTGTGCATCGACCAGTGTCGAATCTTTGGAGGAAGCTTTCCCCACTGACCATCAGCCCACTTTTGATGTTTTGTACGTGGAATGTTGAATGTTTTGGTCTCCTTTCAGATTGACCATTCCCGATCACCTCCAGTGCTGCTGCCAGGTCTTCTTTGTTGAACAGCTTTGGTTCAGGCGGAATACGAAGCATTAGAAATTTACAGGCTTAATTACAGGGTGTAGGCTCCAAAAATTTGACCAAAATGCCATTAAATGCAAAGTAAAAGAAATAAAATTGATTAGAAGATGTTGCTCTCTTGATTGGAAACAACTTGGCACAGCCAGGGTTGTTCTGGAGCTCGTTGCCCATTTTACCCTGTTTCACCCTCGAATCCCGAAAATTTCTCATTTTTCCTTCGAATCGAATTGCACAGCCCTACAAGCCTGTAGAGCACTTTTTCCTGCTTGCGAGTGAGTTCCAGTCATTTTTTTCATCATATCAGAAGGGCTGTCAAGTTTTCCAAAGCGGTTACAAGGAATCGCGCTGCCTTTTCCGCTGAGTTTCCATCAGACCGAGGTAAGTTATACTCATCCAACGACTTGAGGAACAGAGGGTGTAGGTATTGTGTTGGAACCTATGGGATAGAATAAAGGGCGCAGGAAGAAGGGCATATTTTTCGACATTCACTTTCATTTGGATAACCTTTCACCACTCTTCGACTTCGTCGAGTCAGACTGTTGCAAAGGCAGTCATCTCATACAAACATTTCAAACGTCACAGGATAAACAAGAAGTGAGGTCATTTTTACATCACAAAAGAAGCCCAAGAACACTTCCTTGGGGTACGCCAGGGTGTCAGTTGCTTCCTCGGATGATGTGCGGCGTGAGCTCAGCTGGCTGCATGGCTGTCGACCCATGATATGGCAAATGATCATGAATTCCGTGTTTGTAGGGGACTCGTAAAATAATTCCCTTCCCTGATATCCTTTCATTGTATTTGCAACAATTTGCACCATCCAGCCTCTCAAGCAAAGGAGGAGGGGACATCCGGAGCATAGAGCCCGGGGGGCTGGGCAGCTGGAGCCCCCAGTCAAATAAGGTCTCGGGCGGTTGCCCCCCAGGGGTCCATGGGGGCAGAGCCCCTGGCATGGGGCTTGGCGGAGCGAGTCCCCCAAAAGCTGGACCATTTTGAAATATTTGGGTCAGCGATGGGCAAGGTAGGGTCCTTGAGGGGGGTAAACAGGCCCTGAGATGGGGGGGGGTAGGGCACGAAAAGTGCAGGGGGTCTGGGGGGCAGTGCCCCCCAGCAGGGGTCCAGGGGGCAGCACCCCCGGCACTGGGTTTGGGGGACAGCGTCCCCCAAAAGCTGAAGCTTTTTTGGTAAATAGGGGTCTTCAGATGTCATTTTGTGACATTTCAAGTCCTATTTTCTAATCCTGGAGGTTCGGCAGTCGCAATAGATGGAGCAAGGAAGAACCTGTTGGACATGACTTTCTGGACTGAGTTTTTGTGTCATTTTACCATCATCAGCAAATCAAAACAAAGTACAAAAGAAACAGAATGTTGCCATTTGTTATCCGTCTGTGATCTACCCGTCCGTGATGATTGCTTGGTGCCTAGGCCTACCTCTTAATGCCAGATGAGCCACTTTCTCACATTATCATTGCATTATAAATGGTGAGCCACCTCCACCAAATCAAAAACAAAGGCAAGAGAAAGATGGAGACAAGAGAAACACTGGACTTTGCATCAGTACCTGCATGCAGGGCACACACAGGACTTCGGTCAAGGATACCATCGGAAAAACGCTAGGGGGGTAACCTCGGCGAAGGCAAGGGGGGGAAACCCCCCCCCTACCCCCCTATGCCCAACCCTGATTTGGGTTTTCCAAATGGCATCTTCAAACATTACATTTCTCTTGAAGTGTGGCGATGGGATACTGGGGCTCCCAGACCACTCCTATGCCTGTGGGCAATCCCTCGTAGGGCGCTTTGGCAGAGGGTCTGGGGACAAAGTGCGACGAAATTTTTTGAATACTAGGTGTTCATTCCGCAAGCAAAATTGAGCAATTTTAAAAAATTGTCCACAAAACAATGCAATAAATGACGTCATGGTCTGCATGTTAAATAATCTTTAGTAATCTGGAAAAAAACGCAAAAAGTTGATCGGGAGAAAAATTAAATCTTTTCTCGTGGAAAAAAAAACAATTTCTTTCTTTCTTGAAAAAATTCTGTTTATTCTTCATTCAGCTGTTTTTTTAGTTGGTACCTAAGGGCAGTCGCCCCTGCCCCGAGTATTCGCTCCTGTTCTCAACTGAACAGCTGACAAATTTAAAGTCGGTGTAGTTTCATGACAAAACAACAATAGGTACGAGTGTTTGGGAATCTCATAGGCTTCATGATAAATTTGTATTGAAAGCATCGGAAGGCGGCAGGTGTAAAAGTTTAGCAGAAAATTTTTTGAGGTAGGACCGCACTTGAGTTAGGTTGGTGCCTATCCAACTTTCTCTGAATCCCCCATATCCCAATGAATCCTCCAGAGCAGGGTGCCAAGGTGAAGATAAAAAAGTTCCATCATGCAAAAATTCATTTGTTTCTTTTTAAAATTGTCATTTGGAAATTTTAGGTGCCTACCTACACTTCACAATGAAGTGGTAGAGGTAGGTACCTACATAATCCATGTTTGTTAACCTGTCTTCCTTCGTTCCTGGGGATAATTTAGGTACCTATCATAGTTCTGCAAACTTATGGGCTCATGTCAACATCTTTTTGCCACAGATGAGCATTTAATCTTCTTAAAAGGTTTTTGCGATTCATACCCGACCTTTTGCAAGAAATAATGCTCTCATCTGAGATCAGTGGCCTGTCACCAAGTCATGTGAAGTATCGAAGACTCACAAGGCCAAACGATGCACAGGGACAGGATGAATTCATTGACACACAGGTTAAACACCTTGACCATGCAATAATTATTAGGTGGGTAGGTACCTGATAAAACAATCTATTGAACCCTGAAGGTTAATAGGTGCCTGCCATGTTTACTTTACGTACGTAAGTGAAAAATACCAAATCATGCTGATTTATCTCGCGTCAAGTTGTCGGCGCAAAGCCGCAGCACACGAAAACCATTTTATCGGCGTTCTCAAGGACAATTTGCATTCTCAGCCTCCGGAGAAATTCAGCTTCCGGGGAAATTCAGCCTCCAGAAAACTTTATTCGATTGCAAAGTGCAAACTCAGAGTGTGAGAAATGAACTTTCAGTGGCTTTCAGAACTTTCCATTCCAGTTTTGAGTTTTTTTTTTTTTAATTTTAGTCAATACCTACTGAGTAAGACCTTTGGAAGGTCATCATCATTACTCATAACTCAGTTGCTCCATGGACCTGTCAAAATTGCATAATACTTTTGGCACAGCTCTCAATTCATTTCATTTGTTTTCACGCCAAAATGTGGTGGGGTTGCTCTGTGCTCAGGTAGTTCTTCTTTTTGGACTTGAGTTTGGATTCCATGCAGCCATGCAAGGTGATATGGCTGGACATGGCAGCAGGAGACCCGACAGACAAGACAAACATGCATGCCGTGGACTTGAATAATTGAATTGAATCTGTATGAGAAGTGCAGATCAAAGATCAATGCACAAGCGAACCACCTTTTAAACATGCAGCTGGCATGCCTGAATATTCGTTAATCCAATGTAAACTCCCTGAAGGACTGTGACTTACTAGACCAGAAAAACTTTCCTATGTTTGAAAAGGTTGGCTATCCTTCAAAAGGATTAGCATGCATTTCAAAACTGAACTGATAAATGTTGATTGCGAGCTCTGCAGTTGGTTCAATTTGCAAACAATTTCAGTGCGTTCTGACACAAACCAAGCGGTGCTTGCAGTGAAAGGGAAACCCAGCTGGTCGACCTAACTGATGACAATGAAGTGGATAATGACGATCCTGGAGTACTCTCAGGCATGCCAGTGCAGTGAAACTTAAATGTGGCGAGAGAGATAATGCTGGGTCTCAGTGGGTTGTCAGAATTGCTTATCGTGGTTATTTGAAGTGGTTTGTAAGTACAATCTCTTCAGTTGTCAGTACACTAATGTGAAGTGGTGAATTTTTAAATATAAACCCTCTTTCTGGTCGAATTCGAATAAATTTAATTGACCGTGTAAGATTGGTCCTTGCTCCCAGCATGTCAACCAGCAAGCAGGTGCTAATTGCTGAGAAGTTGATTGCAATAAGAATGGCGACATCGGAATTGTTAATAAACTTGCCCGTTCAAATTCACTGTCATTCCAGCTATGGCAGAAAATGAAGGTGCAAGGTGCCCGAAACATCATTGTTTTGGAGGCATTGCCATTACGGCATTCAGTTTTGATGAATCGCTGAATAACAGCCGCAATGAAGGAATTGTGCATTTTTTGGCACGCTCCATTGCAAGTCGAATGATTGGAGTTGTCGAAAAGAAATTACTTTTGAACCCACAATTGTTTAAAACACTCATTGACTAAGGGAAAAATAATAAAAAAAAAAAAATGAATAAAAAGGTTGCAGTTCAAATGAGAGGTCTGTATGTGGAGTATAGATTAGTTCGCGGCCATCATTTGCCTTGATATACGGATAGAAAACTCTTTGTTGACAGCAATAAATAGGGAGACGTCAATAATTAGTCGGTTGACAACAAGCCATAGTCGATGAAAGTATGTAGGTTAGATCAGGTTTGGTCAGTTTTTTGCGGTTTCCTTTCGTTATTTCTTCATTAAAGTTTAATGAAGAACTAACTAAAGAAACCGCAAATCACGCCCGAGAACCCAGCATATTGCACATGTAGACAGATCTTTGGAACACTTGCCAAAAATAATTAAAAAATAAAAATAAATACCTAAATCAGGGGAAACCTCAGCGAGATCAATCCAACCAAGTTCTGTTTCTCTTTTTCAGACAAAACCGTTTGCGCTGCGGTTTAAACAACCAATAAAGTTTCAACGTTCACTACCTATCTAGACTTTTCACGCACCCTGGCCATTTTGCACCGTGGCTAGAAAAACGGCATTAAAATCAATCTTCCATTTTGCACGTGGCGAGAAAAACGGCATTCAAAATCAATCTTCTTAATTCCGATTCCGGCTGCACAACACACAATAAAAAGACAGTTAATTTCCGTTTTGTGACTACGGATGATTTGCGAGTACATGCATTTTGGCAATTCTTACAGAAATTATTTGCCTTCAGTCTAATTTCTACTGTTTATATTTAAAAATTCACCACTTTACGCGGCATACAAATTTTTCCTGACTGCCTGCCATTTAGATCAGGTTACATGCGAGCCAGTCTTCTCCAAATGTAACATTATCAAAATTGGACTGTAGGCATCACTGGGTCAAGATATTTTGGAGGCTTTTGTCATGTCGAAGGGAGAATGTGAAACTCCGTAATTGGGAAGCTGGCACAACGAAAGAACTTCGTTGATGAGTTGTTCTCTATAATGATTGTGATTTCTGTTCTGTGTTACTTCCTAGTTGTGTTTTCAAAATCAAACCTTGAAGACGGGTGGGGGTACTAAACTCTGATATGAATAATTAACACACAATGGAAATCATCTGCATATTTGTCACTCTCCACTTTCTCCAGTAGGACCTTTTGGTTTCTTCCTGGGCGGGGTGGGCCCCTTGTGAGTCAGTCCACCGTTTTGAGCAATTTCACTGATGTTCAGCGAGTGAATAAAAGAGGTGTGGTAATTGATTCTGTTGACTCAGGCTGCATGAAATGAAAGATTTATCCATATTCACTGAGTAGGTTTATTGGTACAATTAATTCAGTGAACCAAGGCCGAAACCAAAATCAGATATGAATACATTTTCTCCAACATTCATGTGAAAAGAGTACACTTGGTGCTTTATGATGGTTCTGTACAAAACAGGGTTGTTCGTTTTAAACACTCTGTTTAAAACAATCTGTTTTAAACATGTTTTAAACAACCACGACGTGTTTTAAACATGTTTAAAACAACCGCAACTTGTTTGAAATGCTTTGTTTAAAACAATCTGCAAAAACAAAAAAAAATGCTTTTTGCTTATTTACTCAATTTTCAACAATTTTTTGTTGTTGTCAATAAAACCATTATTGTTGCCTTTTTTCAAGTACCATTGTCACTAAACTATTGCAAAATCAGCCTTGGCAGCTTTTGGAACACGTTTAAAACACGTTTAAAACATGAATTAAACAACGGGGAAAAAAACAGATGAAAAAAAATATTTAAAACATAAAAAACATGTTTTAAACGTTTAAAACGTTTTTTGTGTTTTTTTTTGTGTTTTTTAAGAAAAAAACACGTTTTTTTTCCAACCCTGGTAAGTACAAAATAACTGGTATATATTTGCGTGAACTTTGTGCTTAATCCTGGTTCTGTTAACTTTCATTTCAGTTTATAAAGCCACCCACCAAGATACCATGGAAGAGCATATATTTGGCCACCTTTCTGTTTGTCGGGGGTGTGATATTACTGTCCATTGGTTCCTTACTTGTGGCCGGATTTATTGACGATAAGGTTTGTTTTGTTTAGGTATCGATGCAGAAAGAAGGATGAATGCAAGTAACTGCCAGCATGGCGACCTTGAGGTCACTGCTGGAAAAGCCCCTTGCTTATTATTGTACAAGCTTGTACCCTGTTTACATCTGTTTTTTAATTATCATTAAAAAGTTAATGATCATTAATTTTGCAAGTGTAAACGTTTTTTCCATTTTCTACACTTAAGACGTTCCGGAACATCATTTATTTTTCACTTTCAATTATCATTTATTCTAGATGTAGCCTAAGCGCCTAAAATTAATGAACATTAAGGGAACGTCATCAGGAAGATGACTTATTTAAATTACCTATGTTCCGAACATAATTTATTTTTAATGACATTCAAGAAGTTTCGTGGTTTTGCCGATCTAGAAGCGCAAATTCGACAAATCATGCTGCTCAAATCTTGCTGTCCATTCAAAGAAACATTACCTGTTCCTGAAAAGGAAAAAGACGAAGTAGTTTCGTCTAGGTTGGTACTCACCCAAAATTTGCAATTTCAAGCATCATCATACCACCGTATGAATTCTTCCATGAATGTCAGCAACACCGACGTGTTGGCATTTTGAAAGACGAAAAATCTTTTGTTTGTTTCCCCCACTGAACCAGAACAACATTGATGTTTTTGTGGATATGCATCTTTGGTGTAAAAATTTTTCATGGAATCTGAATTTTTTGGAGCGGACGTTTATCGAACCCAGGTCCTCTTGGTCTATAGGTGAATGCACTACCTCCCCCAAGCCTGATTTTCTGTTCTGAAAGAACGCTCATATTTCACTGTTCTG
>JASGXE010016846.1:0-11159 GCA_030068105.1 Sinentomon sp. SZTP_YWyxl
TGGTGCTCCCATTTCTGGTGTTCAGCAAGTTCATTTTGGTTTTTTTTGTTGTTTTTGTCTTGTTTGCTGAGTTGGAAAACTTGAAAAGACATGGTGCTCCCATTTTTTTTCTGGTGTTCAGCAAGTTCATTTTGGCTTTTTTTGTTGTGTTTGTCTTGTTTGCTGTATTGGTGTGGTCTATGCTTAGGGCTGTGCGAATCGGCTTTCGAATCGAATCTCTCGAATCGAATCCTGCTTCTTCGAATCTCGAATCGAATCTGAATCCCTTCTCCACTTTCGAATCGAATCTCCTCGAGTCGAATCGTTAAGTTCGAATCGGCATCGAATCGAATCGTTTTCTCGAATCGAATCGAATCTCATTTCGAATCTTCCTAATTTTATCTCAGGCACATTAATTTCCAAGCATAAAGCATGCGTAAATGTGAATCAAGTTGGTGAATTGAATGAAGATTAGGTAGGTACACCACAAATGGGGATTGCGCAAATTTAGGAAGACAGAGCATGGGTTCCAGAATGAGGTGAGCAGTGAGCACCAGCAAGAGGTAGGTAGGTTAGGTGGTACCTACCTACCTACTTGTCTCAACAAAGTAAGGCAAGGCAGGTAGGTACCTTCCACTGGTTACCCCTGCTATAAGTGCCATTAATGCATGTGGGTAGGCCTATGTCCCTCCGAATAAAACACGATATGCACTTGGTAGGTAGGTACCTGTAGCTAGTATAGGCAGGTACCTACCTACCTATCATTGGTTCCAGAATGAGGTGAGGTGAGACACCAGCTATAGGTACCTAGGCACCTACCTCTCTCGATAAAGCAAGGCAAGGTAGGTACCTACGACTAGTTAGTTACCTCCTTCCTGACTAAAAGTGCCATTAGTGCATGTAGGTAGCTGGCAGCTGCCATAAGCATGTACTTATGCCTGGCCTGGTATGCAGGTAATGCTCTGCAGCAAAATATATGCAGAGAAAGGAATGAAAAACACTAGGCAGGTATCTAGTTAGGACGGTGCCAGGTACCTACCTAGTACAGGTCACAGGATGACGTGTCAATAGGCAGGTTTCTTCGTCAGTGATAGGCAGGTACCATGGATGCATTGTCATATATTCACAATTTTATAAGCCTTGAACTGGACTCAGGTAGATCAACTGTTGCTTTGTTACTTGACTTTTCCAAGGCTTTTGATTGTGTGGACCATGAGATACTTATAGCTAAACTAAATATTTTAGGCATACGGGGCATAGCATTGCAATTGTTGACATCTTATTTGAGAGACAGAACAATGAGAGTCAAATTGGGCAATTATATTTCTCCAGAAAGATCCATTGAAAGGGGTGTTCCCCAGGGTAGTATTTTAGGTCCCCTTTTGTTTGTTGTTTACTTGAATGATATTTTTTGTTCACTAAGTTGTAAGAGTAAACTATCAACTGTATTGCCAATTGCATTTGCTGATGATGTTTCAGTTGTTGTATCATCTGCTGATTCCACTGCACTAATCTATGTTTTGAGAAATACAATTAATACGGTCAATCTCTGGTCCAAAAATAATCGATTTATTGTGAATATGACCAAGACGGTATACATATCATTTAATCCAACCAAATATCCATTTCCAGATAAAGTTAAGGTTGGTGCTTTTTGTATACACCGAAATCCCAGAGCAAAACTATTGGGCATTTGTATTGATGAAACAAATTCTTGGATTCCTCAAATTGAAATCTTGGTTAAAAAACTAGTTTTTGGATTATATCTCCTTACGAGTTGCGAAAACACAGCTCTCTGGTAGTAACTTGCGAGCCATATATTCATCGTATTTTCTCTCGCACTTGTCTTATTGTGCATCTATTTGGGGATCTGCCCCGGATAGATGCATTAAACCTATTCATGTCCTACATAAGAAGGCAATACGTATAATAGCTGGCCTTGAGTATAATGCACCAACCAGGCAAGTTTTTAAGTCAATGAGATTGTTAAACACTTATCAAATCATTTATTATCAGCTTATTCTTACAGTTCATAAACTCTGTTATCATCCCAAAAAAGCCTTAAATGCATTCTTCCCGTCACTGACTCCGGATCTGTGTTTAACACAGACTGCACCACAATTCTATTCTATTCTATTTTGATATATTTCTCCACACAAGCAAGTACATAAAAATGAAAATGAATGCAGGCCAATGGGATATCAATTACAAATTGGTACACCAATCCAGAATTTGCTTCCATGTTTGAAAATAGTCATCACTCCTATCAAGAGATCAATGCAACACTTACCAGGAATGCCGATAAATCATCCTCACGAAAATGGCCATTCAAATTCATATAGGTAGGTACCGATCACCAGTCAACTCAAATAAAGTATTCAAAATGGCATCAAATCAGTAATCACCATAAATGCCTAGAATAAATCCTAGCAACATGCCGCATTAATCCCTTGACAGAGAAAAGAAAGAAAACAGAGAAATATGGATTAGCGCTGAAAAAGGCAACAATATCACAAGAAAGTATGAAAGAAAATGCCTACACTAAACTTTGGGCTATAGGTTGAAACAACCTAGTATGCCGGGTAGAGAGAAAATGACCCAATGGGGAGGCAATCTCAATCCCTCATGCCCACGGAAAATGAAAAACCACAACTTTCAAAAGCTGTCACCTGCTTAGCCACTGTAGCTAAACAAGAGGAGGCTACGTACACCATTTGAATCCAATGCAAACAGATGTGTTTTCAAAACAGTTTTTAGCTCACGGAGAGATTTAGCACACCTAACCGCAATTGGTAGCTTATTCCACAACCGATACATCCTAAAGCTAACAGAGAAGCGACCATAAATTGACGTAGTCCTAGGACACTTCAATAAAAGTCCATTGCGATCTAACCCTCGAACATGCAAAGGAGAAATATTGAATGCATAAACACTTCTATGTTTATTATGAACACATTTGTAACATTCAATTATTAGATGACTTATTATATCAATCCAAATAGGCTTAACAGTATTATTTATGTTATAGTAATTCCAAGTTTCAGACCAAATTGGAATACCATTAAGAATTTTAAATGCGAGATTCTGCTTTCCTTTTATGCAGTCGTAAAAAGTAACATATGTGCCCGACCACGCCACAATACCATACATAAGCCTGGTATGAACGAGTGCAGTGTAAATCATGTTTAGTATTCGAATGGGCAAAAAGGATCGCAACCGATTGAGGACAAAAACCCAGGTATTGAGCATCTTAATTAAGTGACTTATATGTTATTTCCAGAGTAGATCATCATCGATGATCATACCAAGATAGTGCATCTTTGATACCCTACTAACCACACAATCACCTACGTGGATATTCCCTATCAAATTGTAATCCACTGATAGGCTATGTTTGTGAAAAATCATAAAATTGGTTTTTTTAACATTAACCGGTCAAGCCCGAGCGCCGTGCATTTACGTCCGCACAAAAAACAAACTGCGTATGAGCGACGTAGATAAACGTCAAGACCGGCATGATGTGATTGTACGGACGACGTAAATAAACGTCGGCATGGGTATTCCATTTTCAAGGGATTTGAATTCAATAACGTAATATCAGCACCACTCAAAAATATTCACAGCCGGAAAGAGGAAAAAACAGCGATTTAGCAGACGTTTATTCCGCCAAAATCGGTCCAACCGTTTTCAATCAGCGCACTTTTCAAATTTCCCGCTTTTTTTCTCTCAAGTTCCTGTTGAAGGCGCCTTTTTTCGCGATCGCGCGACATCTGCCGCCCGCCGAAATTTGAATTTTCGGGCAGTTGAAAGACGCGCGATTCAGCCGACGCTTGTTTCACGTGAATTGTTGCATTCGTTCAGAAATGGCGTCGCATTGAAATTTCCTGTTTTTTCCAGTTTTTGCTCAATTTTGATGCGGTTTGAAGCGTTTTGTGGGTATATTGTCCGTTTTTTTGTGCGGAGGTGTTTTTTTTTTTTTGTTGAAAACATTAAATTATAGGCGATTTTAATGACACAGAGCAGAAATATGGCTTGAGTGGGTGGGAAATGCATGCATTTCCGATTTTTCCGTTTTTCGAAAATCCTTGCAGATATTATTAATTCCGTCAGGGGCGACATTCCGTGTTTCCAAAACGCGCTGAAAAACATTTTAAAACCAGAATTCGCAATTTCGGGCTTGACCGGTTAAGTACTAAATGATTCACATTTAACCATCCAGAAAACAAATTAACTGCCAACTGCAGATTATTCACAATTGCGTCAGTATTTATATCACTGTACCACATGACAAAATCATCAGCATACGCTTGCACCTCACAATCAACAATTGAGAAAAGATCATTCACATATAAAACAAAAAGTAATGGTCCAAGCACCGAACCCTGTGGAACTCCACAGAGAACTCTTTTGGAACATGAAAACAAATGATCAATATCAACTACCTGCTTCCTACCCATTAAGTAACTCCTCAAAAGACTGTGAGCTGCACCCCTAAAACCATAACGGTCCAACTTATCCAACAAGATCTTATGATCAACCAGATCAAAAGCTTTCGAAAGATCTATGGACAGACACCCAACTAGGTCGCCAGAATCCAAATGTTTTCCAACCAGAATCCAAATGTTTTCGCCAGAATCCAAACAATTGAGATCGGCACAAATCTTTCCATTGTTGGTGGTGCACCACAGATCCAAACTTGGTTGGTGGTGCATATACTCAATGGGTGTGAGAATTTGGAACACTTTGCCTCTCTCCTTGAGACTCACAAACAATTATCAGGTGTTCAAAAAAGCTTTGAAGAAGTTATTACTTGATGATGACCTGTTTTTTGAGTATCAGGGAGGAGCACCACTTGTATGACTTGTTTGGAGACAAAAATTGAACCGACAGAACGAAAATTCCTCCCAAGATTCATTCCACTGATCTATTTGTTTCTAGGTTCTATTTAAAAAATAAAATAAAAAAAATAAATAATATCAATAAAAACCATGAAGATGAAGATGCAGACGCGGTAGGTACCTAACTTTCCTCTCCCCAAAGCTTATTCTCAGTCCATTTATAAGGAAGTCATTAAGACTTCTGAGGGATCACTTCTTCAAGAGTCGCTCAGTTTAAAAAAATCTGCACATTTTCTCTTCTTTCCACTTCATGGACAGGCAGGCTCCTCGCAATATACCATTGATTTTTTTTTTACTGATTCCCTATTTCTTATGTTTTTTTCTTTTTCTTTCATTTTTTCTTCCAAACTTATGGTTGTGTTGCCATCTACAACACATCCTCTCCATTTAATCTAGGTTAGGTATATTGTTTCATCGTGCCATGGTTGCACTATTTTATTCTCTGCATTGACCATTCCATCAACCCATTGATGGGTTTAACTACCTACTTGATCTGGATACCTGTGATATCTGAACGACAACGAGGCTTACATCAAATCTGCTGCTGGTCGTGAGTATTGCAATGGTGTACCTGCCAACACAACTGTAAGTTTGGTTGTTGCCCTTTTTTTTCATTGTAAAAAAAAAAAAAATATTAGGCCAATCTGTTTTGGCTGAATAGGCATATAGGTGCCTAGCCAAACGATGGTAGGTAGGTACCTACCCACCTGATTACAATCTGATTTTCCTTCCTGCTGATAACCTGGTAAAATAGCAGGGCAAAAACTCTACCTAGCCAATATCTTGTACAAAATCATCATGAAAGAGAATTGGCCAAAATTATTGAAGATAATGAGAGCTGTTGCTGTCAAAAACTGGAGTACAAACATTTATTCCAGGTGTTTTGTTTCACTAGAAGCAAAGACCACAGCAACACAGCAAACAAGACAAACACAAGCAAAAAAAAAGCCAAAATGAATATGTTTGCTGAACACCAGAAATGGGAGCACCATGTCTTTTCAAGTTTTCCAACAGAGCAAACAAGGCAAAAACAACAAAAAATCCAAAATGAACTTGCTGAACACCAGAAATGGGTGCAGTGCACCATGTCTTTTCAAGTTTTCCAACACAGCAAACAAGACAAAAACAACAAAAAAAGCCAAAATTTTGCTTGCTGAACACCAGAAATGGGAGCACCATGTCTTTTCAAGTTTTCCAACAGAGCAAACAAGACAAAAACAACAAAAAAAGCCAAAATGAACTTGCTGAACACCAGAAATGGGTGCAGTGCACCATGTCTTTTCAAGTTTTCCAACACAGCAAACAAGACAAAAACAACAAAAAAAGCCAAAATTTTGCTTGCTGAACACCAGAAATGCGAGCACCATGTTAATAGATTTTATTCATAACAAAAATTGAAATTCCTAACAATTTACACCTAGAAGCAACAATTTTGCAAAAATATTCGTCCTACTTTTGCCATACACACCGAACCACCGTCGATACCAGTCTGCATTTTAGCTTGCCTCACTACTAGACCAAAAAAGGTTGGTAATTTTTTGGGGAAAGGACTGTACGAACACCTTTGGGGAAAACACAGCTCAGGAAGGGAAACTTGATCTCCTCCGGCAAAACTCTTGGAACATTGTTCATTGTAACACCCCAAAAATTCTGTCAGAAAAAGGTGCGATGCAGTGTTCTGCAGTACACTGTGTAGAGTAGTCGTAGAGCAGATGGGAAGCCTTGTTGCGATCCCTGTATTTTTTTCTTGATTGGGACTCTAGTCGGTGAAAACCTATAAGTGTTTTTCACCAAAAACCCAGCCCCATTCAAGTAATAAAGTGGATTCCACTTTTCGGATGCATTTTTAGACTTGGTGATCGGCTGCTGTGATTTATTGCAAGTGAAAATGTGCTGTTTACTGTCAACTGCATCCATTCGTTTTCAGTTCGTACTTGAAATTTGGTCTAACTTGACGATATCTGTGCAATGAATGACAATTTGCACGACGAATTTCTCACTTCACAGCAAAGAAAGACGACATCAAATGCGGCCGGCCTCACAACTTCAGCATTGGCACAATCCTGGGCCATGGAAAAACAGACTCAGCTTCCTGGGCCGCGATCCATGCCACCATAAAGCAGCGATTCCTGGTTCTTCTTTTCTTTGTCTTTTCAAGTTTTCCAACACAGCAATTTCAAGTTTTCCAACACAGCAAACAAGACAAAAACAACAAAAAAAAGCCAAAATGAACTTGCTGAACAACAGAAATGGGAGCGCCATGTCTTTTCAAGTTTTCTGTCAAAATCCCGGATAACGTGCGTACACTAGACGGCGGATCGGCAGTGCAGGTAATGGGAAAACATCTGACGCACGCGTTCGCGTAAGAGATATGGCTGCCATCTAGTGTAATTCAGTTAATTCAAGATGGCTTCTAGGCGCCATCCACTTGGTTGTTTGACTTTGCCATTCGAAATTTTTGATCAATGTTGACGATTTTTGAGCTTTTTTTTTTGCAAAAAAGTTTTCAAATTTTTTGTTTGAGATTCGAGATTCGATTCGAATTTTTTTTCGAATCCTTCAAGAATCTCGAATCAAATCTTTTCGAATCGAATCCTTTTCTTCGAATCTCGAATCTTGATTCGAATATCACCACATTTTTCGAATCGAATCTTTTCGAATCGAATCAGGCAAGATTCGAGATTTTCGAATCGAATCCTCGAATCGAATCAAGATTCGCACAGCCCTATTAATGCTAGCCGCTAGGTACTTGTAAAACACAAACACATGGAACAGATGTTTGTATTCCAGTTTTGACAGCAAAAGCTCTCATATCTTCAATAATTTCAGGCCAAATCTCTTTCATGATGATTTTGTACCAGATATAGGCTAGAGTTTTTGCCTTGCCATTTTACCAGGTTATCAGCAGGAAGGAAAATCAGATTGTAATCAGGTGGGTACCTAACTTCCTACCATCGTTTGGCTAGGCACCTACCTAGTGCCTATGTGCCTAATCAGCCAAAACAGATTGGCCTTATGTGGTGGTCCCTGAAAACCGGAGAGCTCGGACAGTCCCTCGTGGAGAAATAAACACCCTCTTCACACACCCGGACAGGCCCGGACCCGGGCCTGTGAGTAGTGTGAGGTCCTTCCTTCCAATGTGAGTTGGAAGGAAGGAACTCCGGGTCCTGTCTGGGTCCTGTCCAGCTGTGTGAAGAGGGTGTTTATTTCTCCACGAGGGACTGTCCGAGCTGTCCGGTTTTCAGGGACCACCGCCTAATATCACTGACGAAGTAACCTCAACCTGCCTATTAACACTTCATCCTGTGACCTCTACTAGGTACCTGCCTTCCTAGTGTTTTTCATTCCTTTCTCTGCATTTATTTTGCTGCAGAGCATTATCTGCATACCAGGCCAGGCATAAGTACATGGTTATAGGCAGCTACCTACATGCATCAATGGCACTTTTAGTCAGGATAGGTAACTAGTCGTAGGTACCTACCTACCTACCTTGCCTTGCTTTATCGAGAAAGGTAGGTACCTAGGTACCTATAGCTGGTGTCTCACTTCACCTCATTCTGGAACCAATGATAGGTAGGTACCTGCCTATACTAGCTACTTAGTAGGTACCTACCTACCTAGTGCATCTCGTGTTTTATTCTGAGGGACATAGGCCTACCCACATGCATTAATGGCACTTATAGTAGGGGTAACTAGTGGTAGGTACCTACCAGCCTTGCCTAACTTTGTTGAGACAAGTAGGTGGGTACCACCTAACCGACCTACCACTTACTCGTGTCTCACCTCATTCTGGAACCCATGCTCCGTCTTCCTAAATTTGCGCAATCCCAATTTGTGGTGCACCTACCTAATCTTCATTCAATTCACCAACTTGATTCACATTTACGCATGCTTTATGCTTGGAAATTAATGTGCCTGAGATAAAATTAGGGGGATTCGAAATGAGATTCGCTTCGATTCGAGAAAGCGATTCGATTCGATGCCGATTCGAACTTAACGATTCGCCTCGAGAAGATTCGATTCGAAAGTGGAGAAGGGATTCGGATTCGATTCGAGATTCGAAGAAGCAGGATTCGATTCGAGAGATTCGATTCGAAAGCCGATTCGCACAGCCCTACGGCCCCCGCATATTCGCCATATTTCTCGTCAGTGCAGAAAATACTACAAATTTCGCCACTACTCTGAGCTTTACTCAAGAATCTATGATTCTCTCTGTTCCGACCTCGCTGCTGCTAAACTTCACCATGAAAATCACCTCCTTTCTAGTCTCTCTCTCAGGTCCGGCTCATGCAACTCCAACTCCCGTGGAACCTTACAAAATTCCTGGAAGCAGGTGAATAATAGATTCCGTGGTTCAGTTTGTATCCCGTCTTTAAACCTTCAAGATGGCCTAGCAAGTTCACCATCCGAAAAGGTTGAGGCATTTGCCCATCAGTTTTCTTCCACATATTCTGCTGCCACTTTTGATACTTCTGCCTTTCCAGCTACTTTCCCTTTCTCCGAAACCACATCCTGCTTTCTCGATAACCATTTCTTCTATATCATCTGCTATTCGGAAATCGAAATTGTCATCTTCTGGTCCTGATGGAATTCCGGGATCTCTTTTGAAATCTTTTCCTCTTGAATTTTCTGCTTATCTCTATCTTATATTCAGGGCGCGATTTGTAGGGGGGGTACGGGGGGTATTACCCCCCCAGTAGAAAAATTGTACCCACACAGTTAAGGCAGAAAAAATACCCCAAATTTTACCCCCCCCAGTCGGGAAAAATGCCGTCATTTTACCCTGGGCACCGATGCGGCAGGCAGAATTCTGTTTATTCTCGGCCTCTGCCACAAAAATCCAGCCATGCCATATTTTTCGTTCATCCACAAGGTGTCATGAAATGAATGCTCCGAGCTTGTCTCAACAACTGGCATTTTATCAATGTTTTCTGGCAGTGGACTTACAGGTGAGACAACCCCGAGCACTTTATGGATGACTGGCTAATTCCAGAGGCGGCTGATGCTGAGCACCTTAACCTGACAAAGTGATCATAATTTCACCCTGCCCCTCCATGGAATGCATTCTGTGGCAATGGTTTGCCTGTGAAGGAGAGCCGCCGTTCGTGGCAGCCAGCATACTCGCATACAGCCTGCCAAAAATGGTGCCCAAAAATTGCCAAATGCGGGCCCAAAATGTATGCTGAAATTTCATAAGTTCTCACACCTCGATCTGGGGGACTCCGTCCCCGAGACCCCTTTTGCCAGGTGTTCTGCCCCTTGGAACCCAGCGGGAGCTCCACCCCATACCCCTTGCGCCCCCTTAGGCTTTGCTTTGCAATTTAACCACTGCCCAGCGAGCCGTGTCCCCTGGATATAATCGTTTTGAAGTCAAGAAAGAAGTGCAAATGCATCACCATTCATTTCCTTCATTGTGGTTTAGTGCAGTGGAGGAAACAAAATTTTGAATCTTGAATAATTGAATCTGAAGTTGACATGATGAAGTGAGCACCGTCTCACAGTCTGCCGACCAATGGATCGGCGTTAAATGCTGGTTCGGGCTTATGCACAAAAAAACATCGTTGAGTGCAGATCTTGACACGATTGCAATTGTGTGAGAATTTGTTCGTGTCGTGTCAACAGCAAATTGCACATTTGAAAAGACAACAACATCTGTTGACTGATTTTGTATTGTCAATCTGTTGTGAGCAAACGGGGCTTGTGAGGAAAAAATGCTCAATTTTTTCAAAAAATTGAGCATCCTGAGCACCATTTGAAGTTCCATTTTTTCAAAATTTCTTCCCCTTCGGGGAGGGGGACACCCCCTCCCCGAACCCCTCCCACGGTGTTGCGCTTCGCGCAACGCATCGTCCAGCACCCAAATATTTTTTTGAAAAAATACCCCCCCAGTTAATTTTCCACAAATCGCGCACTGCTTATATTCAACAAGTCCTTCTCTTGTGTTGAGCTACCTCAGGCATGGAAATCTGGCAGAATTACGCCTCTGTTCAAAAAAGGCGATCCTTCACTATCAGCTAATTACCGTCCTATCAGTCTCACCTCTTGTGTATGCAAGCTTATGGAAAAGCTAGTCTCGGACTACATCAGGGAGTTTCTTCATGCCACTAAGGGTGGAGTGCTCAGGGTTGAAGTAAGCTCATGATTAGCTTAGTTTTGCAGTAAAGTGTTTAGCATGTGCCCGAAAGTAAATTTTGGTGTGCTCAGACTTGTAGTACTGCTAATCAGACGCAAATTTTACTACATGTGTGGGTCTTTTTCTACTTCTGCCGGACCCTCTATTAA